>KK117939.1:206734-235673 GCA_000611955.2 Stegodyphus mimosarum | reverse complement strand
AAACTTACTTAATTATACAGTACGTAGTAAATGAGAAAATAAAATAATAGAAATAAAAAACTTACTAAATTATGTGATTCAAATCTGATTAATTGCAACAACTAAACTATTATGAGACTTTGAATTGCACAAGAGGCCCTTGCTTTTGCAACTGCATTTATGGGAAACAGCCAGTCGCCTCTCTTTTCGACCTACACCAGAGCATATCTGTGATTGTCGACATACACTGGTGAGGGTCCGAATGTACAAGAATGTAATGCAATATTCGATCTTTCACCGACGTATTTGGGGAATGTTGACATTCTCCGGTGAAAGTCGACATTCTCCAATCTCGGTCTTTCACGGTAACATATATATTAATATATGTTTGGTGCGGCCGATTGCCATGAAAAAGGGTTACACAACTGCATATTATAGCAGTGCCATATACAGAATTTCAATGTTCTACGGCTATTTGTTTTTGAGTTATGGGAGATACATACATAGTCACCAATGTTCAGACGTCATGAAAAAAATTGTTTTCTAAATGCATTTTAAATCCCTTTTACAATCAGTTTTGAAAACAAAAAGCAGTCTTTATTCTGCTCGTACGTACAGATGTAACGCAAAAAAAAAAAAAAAAAAAAAAAAAACTTTCTACTGGATTTATGAGCGGTCAAAATGGATATTTTCGCTGAAATATGAAAATTTCGCAATTATAATGCTTCCTTTATTTCATAAAGAAGTAAAACGTAACTTTGACGAAACCTAAAATTACTAAAGAACAAAAAATACAACTCAGAAACAAGAGTAAGCACAGTTAATGTTTTTCATCAGAGGAGAAGAAATTAGGTACGCAATTTGGCACCTGCAACAGCATATGTGTATAATAAATCTACAATCCTATAATAAGAATTATTAATGCAATAAAAGTAAAGTTTCAATACTAGTTATAGCAGATTTATCTAAACTCTAAGTTTTCTCATATTCTGATTTTCATTCACCACTGATTTAATCAGAGCCCGAAAATTTGTCTCTGTCGAGATTCGAACCACGGGTCTCCCTATTTCTGGCTGGATATGTTAAACACGTGCATCATAACAGCATGCAAGGAAGAGTTGCATAATAACACATTAGTGTATAGCGATTTCTCCTTTATGACATTTAAATTTATTTTTGATCAAGCTCTGAATAAATTTAAAAAAATAGTTTAAAATATACGATTTCTGGACCAATTGTTGAAAATTGGTAATGATAATTAAGTCGATATTTTACTTTTAAACAAAACAGTTATTACCTGTTTCTTAGAAAGAACCAAAGACATCAGACAAAGTCAAAGTCAAACTTACATATTAAAGGGCACTAACGCCCCTTTTGAGCGAAACATTTCTAACACAACTAAAAAGTGGATAAGAAAATATGTTTTTACGTTTATAAATTATTCAAATATATCAAACCCCGCAAGGGATATGTGTGTAAGTAAAGGAATGCTTTCGTGGATAACCTTCTGAAGACAATTGTTTCACATTTCCATCAGACATTGGGAAATCACGAAAACTAACAATGCAGAATCGCTTGAATCCAACCGTGGTAGAAATCTCAGTATTCAGCAGTTTTAACCATTCGACCACTGATTGGAATAGAGGCCTTTAAAAAGGCAATTTGTTCTATATTTACACTGGACTTGAAACGAAATGATAAAAACCTCCATTTCAGTTGCAGAAATAATAATTATAATAATAGTTATAACCAATTAGTACATCGAGGGTATATATCGATCGGTGTCCGCCGAAAACATCGCAGCAAAAACATCGCGGACTAAAACGTCGCGGAGAAAACAACGCAAGGCGAAAACGTCGTGTTACGAAACACCGTGGGAGAAAATAAAGCAAAGAGAAAACATCGCAGTTCTAAAACATCGTGGTACAAACTATCGTTGTCAAAAATGAAGCGGTTCAAAAACATTAAAAATATCGTCGTCGAAAATATCGTGGTAAAAATAAAGCTTCTACAAATCATCGGATGACGATAACTTCGCACATAGGCGTTTTTCAGGCTTTAATAATTGTAAATGGATATTCGCATAATGATTTATGAGCGCAAGATGGAAAGGAGGATAATTTTTACTTTCATATTTTTTATTAACTAATAAATATTTGCTGAAAATGAAAAGTGGAAACTTAAGCATAGAAAATTAATGCAACTGAGAGCACTTAATAGAATTTTAAACTGATGTAGTTAACTAACAAAGGTCATTAATAAAATATTTTCTTATAAACTTTTACTGGTAATTTTTCATGAAAAATATAATCTAAAAACGGTTAGGAAACGGAAAATAAGTAGTTGCATGACATTATCTATAAAAAATTTGTAAGTTAATTATGAGATTACTTTCTTAACATTTGTTAATCTGATAATAATAAATAATTTCTGATATATAAATAATTTCTTGTTTTGCTTTTAAAAATTTATTAGTTAATAAAAAATGTGAAAGTAAAAATTACACTTCTTTCCACCTTGCGCTCACAAAACATTATGCGAATATCCATTTACAATTATTAAAGACCGAAAAACGGATGTGAGCGATATTATCGTTATCCGATGATTTGTAGGTACTTTATTTTTACCACGATATTTTCGACGGCGATGTTTTGTACCACGATGTTTTCTGTTTGCTCTATTTTCTTTCACGATGCTTTGTACCACGACGTTTTCGCCTTGCGTTGTTTTCTCCGCGACGTTTTCGTCCGTGATGTTTTCGCTACGATGTTTTCGGCTGTAACCATATCGATCACTGGTTGGCCGTATCGGGCATGAATGTTTATGATCCTAGTCAGGTTGGAAGACTGAATTTCGTGATAATAGTCTATCACTATTTAAATTCGGGTATTGCAATTCACTAAAAAGACCTTTATGATAAATATGCCATCATTAATCACAAATAAATACCTTTCCAAAAGCGATACATTATTTCTTCGTATACAAAATCCCTTCTGTGCTTAGACAGAACTGCATAACATTTATCAATTCAATATTTTTAAGGAAAACTTCGATAAAGATGCACGAAAGAAAATTTCGTTGGAAGGATTTGAATAAATGAAACAAGTTCTTATCTCTTTTTGAAATTTACTTCTTCACGGATTATATGCATTTTTCTGCGAAGTAATATCATAATTACTTCTTTTCTTTTGATACTTAAAGTAGACTTTGGAGAATAATCCCTTTTTACTTGCAATTTCAGTGTATCTCATACAAATTGAACCAGCAAGTCAAGAAAAGTGAAAATATCTCATCTTCTGCAAGTAATCCTCTTTTATCAAATCAATAAGTACGTGAAGGACATAAAAAAAAGTGATGAAAGCAAACAAAGACTAAAGATGTTGTTATTAAATGCAATTATTTTTATCCAGGAAATAGAAGCAGCTTAAACGTTTTAGTTAAGTATTTTCAGGAGTATTCTGTAACATTTTTATACATTTTATTACCAATAATATTGCCGTATGATATATTAAATAATCATACTGACTAACACGTATCAACAGTAATGATATCCATTGTTGACCAATGCATAATCATATTACCCAGTACTGTTTAATAAGTTATACATTAATCAATCATATTCGCCCAAATTATTTAATTAAATAATTATGTTATATAATATTGCACAACGCAGTAAACTGCTCAGTGCATAATCACATTCCAAACTCATCAGCGGCCAAGCGGTAAAAGCTACTGAAAGCTGGTATTTTCTCCCGAGATTCGAATCCCGGTAAACTGGCTGGCTAAATGGTCGTTTTCTCACGAGTATTGTGTATACGAGCCAGTATTTGTTGAAAATCCTCCACAAAGGCATCTCTTCTCTTTGGAAGATGGTATTCGAGTGCTTCGCCATAATCATATAACCTAAATTAAACCCTAATCACATTCATGTATTAGAATTCACTTGGAATTCACTGTTCCTCAGTTTCTCGCAAGTTGCTCTTGTTTAGATTTATTGACTCACGAGCATGCAAATATATTTTCTTAAAAATACATATATTGTGTAATAAAAATAATTACTGAATTTCATTTGGACTTATACGGAATAAAGTTGAAATAATTTCTAGATTTTACTCTTCCCAGTTGCACAGTTTTTCTTGATCTGGAACTGGTTATTAGTCTAATAACCCAAACACTAGCTGTTGTTGTGACTTCTTGCTTGTTAGACAATAACATCAGAACAAGGCAGGAAATTCATCGTGGCAAGAACTGCAAGATTGCGCCTATCCTTGGTAAGAGCCTTGAGCATCTTACAGGTGAGAGTAAAACTATTCAGTTTCCCCCCCCCAGGTTTGATGCAGTGCACCTGGGGGCACAAGTCCGATGATCTCCCACGCCTCTTTCCCTCTCTACGAACAGCCTCTCGAGAGGACTTTTGGCTCGCCGCATATTTAGAGTGGCTTCATACCGCACAAACACTGTTGCATTTACAAACCTTCGTGCCTTCTTCGAGACTCGAATCCGGGCCGTTCGGCACGGCAGTCAATGTCACCATCTTTGGTGGCCAAACAGATGAGATGCAAATTATCGCTATGTCTGTAGTAACTGCAAGTCGTGAGAATGTTTTAAATAATTTAAACAGAATTTAGAATATAAAAGCACTTTCCTGTGCTAACAGTATCAGCCGGAACTCGTGGTGATGGAATTAAACAGTTTGTTTTGGTTTAGGTAATTATGGCGAACCATACTAGTGTTATTTGCCTAAGGAGAGATGAGATGCCTTCGTGGCGAATTTTCTAAGAGAAATTGGCTCGTAATTCGTTACACATGGGTAAAACGGCGAAAACGCTCAGGTCAGAACTACCAGTGGCTCAGCAATTTTACCTCCAAACCAGTTTTAACATACTCGAAACTGGCTCAGTATTTTTTCGGAAGAGTCAAAATTCAAGGTGGCAGTAGCGATATAACTCAAAGCTAAATAATTACAGCTACCCGAGCAGGCAGGAACCAACAAGCAATCTGGACGCGAAGCCCAAAACAAGGGTTAAAGATCTTAGCTTCAATACTGGCCAACTCATTTGCGTTTTGGTCAGGAAATGGCAAGGAGATATTACAGTAAACTCTGAATTTATAAATAACTGTTTTACTTGAATAATAACCTTACGCATTATTTTTCCACTGCGTAGTCCCTTTTTTCAGGAACAGATCCGTCTCTTATATTTCACTATGTCCCATTTTGGTTCATTTCCTCAATATATATTGATGAAAAAGACCTGTTCTAAACAAACGAAAAAAAGAGCTCTGAAGGTTTTCAGATTTAACATTACGCACAAAAGGGTGATTTTTCATTTATAGACACATGTATGTTTCGAGGGCATTTCGGTAAGCCACATTGGGCTAAAAATATTTAAAAGCAGCATATCTTTAGAATTTCTGTTAGACAGTCTAGCGCGACGGAGATAAAAATGCTTTATTCCCAGTGTTGCTACTGCTCGCTTTCAAATCATTGAGTATGTGAATCATCAATTCGTTAAATGTTTAGAAAATATGAAATGGACAATAAAACAAACATTATAAATTCGGACATTCAGGTGCCCATATTCGGGTGGAGGATTATGGTATTTAAAATTTCATGACTCTAGGTACCATTGTTCTCTCACAATGTGAGAAGCATACATACATTCATGCAGATTCTTTATTGTTAATTTGTCTAAATATAATACAGGGAGATAATATTTGGTAGCAACAATTTGAAAAGTAATACAACTCATTTAAGTAATTCGACTCAACATGCCATTTCGAGACTAACACTAACGCTCCTTTGGGCTTAAAAAATACAAATACGTCTTTTTACTGGCATAAGATTTGTACATGCTTCAAGCTAATCCACGGTTTAATTTTTTAAAATTTTTTATGAAGATTGTTTTATTGTTATTAATTGTTTATTATGAATTTTAATTGCTTATAAAGGACATTTACATCTTATAGCCAAAATTCATGACAAGTAAATATTTTACACATTTGAGAGAATGTTTAGAATTGCAACTTTTATTACTTGATTAATTTTTTGCAGATCGGAGACTTATTAATGATTAACAAACACAGTGTTGAAGATAATATACAACTTGTATTATGAAATATCAAATATACCTTACTTCCAGTACAACCATGCTAAAGTAGAATATTAGATAATAGCATAAAATTCTTCATGTTTCATCACTTTTTTGTGAAATTTACTCTTTTATTTTATTCCTGTGGCACATAGAATTCATTATAAATATTTTAAAATATGTACGAGCGATGATACTGTCAGGACTGAGTGTTCGGTGCATATTCTTGGAAAACATCTTCGTGTACAGCTTAAGTCCTGATCTTGAACAGGGAGCTGAATTCAGCTATGTTCTGTGGTAGAAAACTTGTGAATAAGTGGTATAAGAACTACACTTCAGAGGGATTTAAAATCCTCTTTTATTAAACGACAATTATGTACAGCCACTTCCCAACTCGGGAGGGATACAGAAAATAATGACCGCCACTTGGGTCTAAACTGAACAACCAGATAATTTAAACTAAAACTAATTAGAAATTAAATAGTCGTTGCTCACAGAGCTATTAACGCGAGGTTGGCCTCTAAACTAAATGGTGCGTAGCAAGATTTAACTAATACTAACGCACTTAGAATTACTTCAATAAGTAATAGCGTAACAGCGCTACGTCTTAGAATTTAAATACTAGCTGGTCAGGCGAACGTCGAATAGAGTAACAGTGGTCTGAAACTAAAACCTCTCTCACACTGAGAGCTTCCTACCTCTCGTTTAAGTAGAACTTGGCTCCACTTCAAATTAGCATAAAGCTGAAACGGGCGCTTATTCTAACGGGAAGTTGAAATAAGAACAGATAGAAAAAGTCAAATTAAAATAAAACTTCGTTAGCTTAGCTAAAACCTTACAATACTAGCGACAAAATGCAGCTATCCATAATTGTAACCGTAAATAAACAATGCATTTTTCATTAAACAAAGATGTACATTCCGTAAAAGTCACTTAAAGCTCAGTAAACGTAATTTTTAACGCTGCCAGTTTCTTTAGGCTAACTTCGGACTGCTTGACCAAAGATCTAATAAGAGGAATTTTTGCATGTATTGTGCTTTAGCTGCATCAACTGTCCAGTGCCAGAAGAAACCGTCTTTTTCGCCAAACAGCCACATTTCGGGCTTTGGCCATACACAAGTACAATTAGCATTTCCGAAATAGGTACTGTTATGGATTTCATATTTATTTAGCTATTTATTTAGAACTGTAATTAAAATTGCTTTTTTTTCCCGTGCAACGCAGACCATTTTTGAAGAGAAAGCTACGTCGGAAAAGTAAAAATCAAAGAGCGCGTGCATTTAATATTTAATAAATAAATATCTCGTAATTGCTGTTGCCATCAAGAAAATAGGTATTACCAGAATGTTCTAGTGAATAATTAAAAAGCTTATAAAAGCCGAATTAAAACATCTCAGCTGAGTTTCTCTTCTTTTAAGCGAACTGTTTGTTTACTTAATGACGGTATTGATTGTAGCGAATTCGCTGTGAGATTGAATTAACTTTCTTTGTTTTAAATTGCGTTCTCTTTAACGTTTGAGATATTGCCATATTGTAGGAATATCTCTGAGGAAATATTTCAGCTTCTTGCTTTATTTCTTGTGAAAAGAATAAATTTTGTTAACTTTTTAACGACTTATGCATTCAATCCCTTACGAGCCCGTACTCACGCAACAATACACCTTTTAAGTGAATAAAGAGTAACTAAATTTAATATCAAATATTATTTTTGAACCTTGCAGATTTAAAAATAAAAGTGAGCTGTAGCAACATTTCGAAAGTTAAATTTAGGATTATTTGTTTACCTTTGGAATAGAATATTCTTATTAAAGTACATAAAATTAAAGGAAGCTAAAGCTTCTCATTTACTAACTCTTGAATAGTGTAGGGTTTTACTTTATTTTGCTAACAGTTATTTTTATTTTTGAACAAGAATTTCGTTTACCTTCTTATTTCTCATCTACGTTTTCCAGCCAGTATGAGTTTTCAGTTCTTTGCTTTACACAGATAGAATAGAAACTAGAATTTAAGCTGATGTATGAGCCTTTCATCCACGTTGTTGCTATCAGTTAAAGCTTGCTATTCTACGGCCGTACTTATTATGTGTCTATTGGTATACGCCGGCGATTCTTAGTTAAGGACTAACTACACGAGATTGATTCTGCACAGCTTTGGCTGATTGGATCTATGTAGCATTAGTTAATTTTATATTTTCTATTTTGAGTTAAAGTCCAAGTGGAGGCTTCCTGTACGAACGAGAGGAGTCAACTGTTAATGTACTTTTGAGTTAGAATAAAATATTAATTTAACCCTCCTCTGGAGTTGTTACTTACGTATAAGAACTCAGGGAATTTTCGTAACATATTTCTTCAGTATTATAGGTTTCAAAGAACTTTAATTTAGACAAGACATTGCAATATAATTGCGTATTTTATATGTCGACGTGTTTTACTTTACCAAAACGTCTTTCCTTTTAAATGTGCTATATTTTTACATTCTGTATTAATGAAATTAATTAAAATACCCCCCACACACACCCGGAGAGTGGTTAGTGACTTTGACTGCGTACCGAAGGGCCCCGGTTCGAAATCCTGGAGAACGTTTGGTTTAGGTTGTTATAGCAAAGTACGCTAAGGTTATCTGCCTAAGGGAAGGGGTACCTGCGTGGAGGACTTTTTAAGGGAAACAGGCTCGTATACATGTTACACATGGGAAAACCACGAAAAAGCCCCAGGCAACCAGCCTGTTCGCCTGGAATCGAACCCAGGTCAGGACTACCAGTGTTCAGCGATTCTACCGCTTGGCGCTGGTAGGCTGCAGGATAATGCATGGATGTTTGTAAATGCATAGTATTTGTGGGGTGAGCCGAAAATCATCTTGAGATTTTAGTGGTAGGGGAAGAGAGGTTTTTGGAGGAGGACTGTGTTAAAGCCAAGCTGTCACCTATATGGTGCTAAAGGCTCTTTTGAACAACAGCTGCACCTGACTCCTTGCCACGATAAATGTCGTGAACTTGTGCTTACCTTTGTCAGGTGTGTGGGATTGGTCACAACAACAATAAATTAAAATTCTTTATTGTCACGGTGTTGTTAGTTTTAAATATAAATCTAACGAAATCGCCTTCAATCAAAGAGAGCTGTTCTTGACCCAAAACACATTACAATCAAACCTGTTTTTGTGCGGTCTTTTTTTTCTTTTTGAGATTTTTTTTGTATAAGGTACCTGAAAATTTCAATCAAACTGGAACATACATAACGAAGTTATCAATTAAAAAAAATAAACAATCAATAAAAAAAGGAGCTTCAGTCTTGTATATCTGGCTTCAAAGACATATACGAGAGTCTACCAAAACAACAGTCGTCTCAAAAACTGATCCCCGACTACACGGTAACTGAAAAAAAATCAACTCTAGTCAACTATTTTTTATAGTTACTCGTGAAGCTTTGTGCGATTTTTCATGCGGTCCCTATCTACCGCAAATAAACAGGTTTGAGTGTACCTAGTTTACTTTGCGTAATGAAGAGTTCTAGGCGCAATTACTTAGTTAAATAATGCATATCTGCAAAAGATTCATAAACAAATCCTCCAAATTCTCTTAGGTGTAAATCCCACCTTCTGTTTGTTTTCATTTGCAAACAACGTATTCAACATTTAAATAAAAGCAAGCTCAATATTTGATGAAAATGAAAGCAATCGGGAACTATGTGGTCATGTTTCATTGGTATTATTCTCCTTTTGTTCTCTTTCTTCTTTTCTATTGGTACATTTTCTCACGTGACGAAGTGAATACCAACAAGCCAGGAAGTAAAATGCAATCTGTCTTCGGACAACAATTCCAAAATTCAATTTTCTTACTCTTTTGTTGCTTTGAATTTAATTTCCGGCGATGCATTTGTATTCTCCATATCCCGAAACAATCCGTATTCAAAGCAGTGATGAGTGAATAAACATCGGAAAGCGCTTTACATCCCTTGCAACAACATTCACTCGTTGTCAGTTGGAAAGCTAAAATTCATTTTCTATTTTCCACGCTAAATTAAGTTACCTTCGTTATCTATCTGTTAAGGGGCAATGAAAATTCTTATTTAAGTGTGAGAAACTCATTATTTTTCGCAACTCCCAGCAGTGTTTATCAACACTCAACAGGTGCTGAAAAAATCATATAACAATGGAAAAGAAGCACAGCTATGTGAAAGTACTTTCTTAAAATATTAAGGATTTAACTTTGATTTATTTTATTTCCTTCACTAAACTGGCTGCTTCTAGGTGGTTTAGAAGTAAGTGGTAAATTTGCTTTTATAAGACGAAATTACAGGTCAAAGTAAACTTAAAATAGAAATCACACTCTTAAGATTTCTTTTAGTAAATATCATCTTTAAATCAATGTGTAATCAGTGTGAAAGCCAGAGATTTCATTAAACAAATACAGCTTCAGTTCTAAACATATTTTATGTTTTTCAAACCTTAAAACAGAAGAAAAGGGTTTATAGAAAAAGATATCTTTTCCCAGAGTCCCTAATTTATACGAGGGCTGCTCAAATAATTATTAATAATACGCACTTGCGTTGCATACAATTCAATAGCAAAATTAAAGAACATTTAAAAGCAAGATAGCAACATGTGTTTAGAATTCTCAGTCTAGAAGATATTTCTTTCTCCTCCTTAGCATGCCTTTGTGGTGTAATGGTCAGCACATTCGGCGCGCATTCTAGTTCCGGAGAGGGCATTGCTCATTTTTCACGTCTTCTGCTTCCAAACTAACCTAAAGTTTCTACAAGTATTAGTTACCTATTTTTAAATAGCGAATTATTTCCTGCCTGTCACTTTTAAAATAAAAAAAGAGAAACATCAGAATTACATATTTTTTTTTCATATTTTGATCCATAATGTACTACAACTTGTAGTTTGCAAACAAAAGGAAAACTTAAACTACTCCTGACATTGTAAGTTTCAATAAAATCTTAATTGTTTAGAAATACGAGGAGAAAAATATGCAGAACATTCCAGCATCTATAAATAGCATATAAGCATTTTCTTTGGCCAGTTCCTTTCTACAAAATATAATTAAATGCTCAACATATTAGCAGACCCTTTATATGATACTAAATCTAGAAACGCTACCTGGCAGTAATATGAAGCTAAGCTTGATCTGCTCTCACGTTCAGTCTTCTGTTTTCAGCAATACTAGATTACAGCTTAAAACCCTCTAACCGGCAAGGCCGTATATACACAGCGTAGGGTATTTTTTGTGATGTCTGTAAGAACGTATATATACGTGCATATTAAAACATTGCAAAGGACGTAAGACAATTTACTAAAAGTACACAAATCCAGGTACAAAATACCAGGAGAATTTTTCCATTGCAATCAAGATAATAATTTTTTCTCATAGTAGTTCTGGGAAATGTGTGCTTTCTTAGCAAAATCCATGGCGAGTGAGAGGGTTAACCGTTCATTTATGCCCATTAAAAATATCTGTTAGTTTTTAGTTCACATAATTTTGCATAATTATCTGGAATGAGTGATTATGTAGACTCATTCCAGATAGATGGGTAAGCATACAGGAGACCTTAAGAATAACATTAACACGTTGACTGCCGTTGCGCATTTTATGTGGTTTGGCCATGGCGCCAACAGGACTTTTTTATTATGCGATGTGTATTATGCTGATATATTATCTACAGAAGATAAGGTGTGTTATATAATCGTGTTAATGCATTTTTCGTGGTGAGGAGAGTAATCGGTAACCCCTAGGCGCTGTAGAATTTTTTTGCGAATTATTTATCTTCAAAACATCATAGTAACTGTGATATTATTTAAAATTTATCAGCATCAGAATTTACTCCAATTATGTATTTTTACGACTGATCACGTAGCCGGTCACCAGTGGCCCTCACGGCGCCGTAGCCAAGTCGAATGCCATCCTTCTGTGACCCCCACGTCAGCCATAGTGTTAAAACGTTTTACATTATTCCCATCAAAATTTAATAAAATATTATTAAAGTGTATTGTTAAATTATACGTAAAATGCAGACTCCTTAAATTAATATTATTTTAGATAAATAGTGTTTTATAAAAATTTCTACTGTAACAAATGATATAAACTACGTACAATAAGTTAGACTCAAAACCACCTGAAAGAACGTTTTATCTGCAATAATTAACAATGAAAAATAATAGAAATGTACGAAGGGAAGGAAATTATGAAAATCGGAAAATATGTCAATAGATGTACTTAGTACCTTTTCAAAAAGTATTCGGAATTAAAAAAATAAAAGGACAGTATGGAGACGTAGGACATTCAGCTTACATTTTTCAAATAAATAACACACATTATCTTTTAAATGATTTCGCTAATTCTTTTATGGTACTTTATAAGCATATTCTACGAATCAAAATAAGCTTCTGTAGCTGTCAGAATCTTGAAATTAATTTTCAATATAAAACGTATTGTCCTCAACCGCAAATTTGGAAAAGAAATTATGTTCCATTAAAGCAAGTAAACAAAAACTAGAACATTTGTTTCCTTTGGAAAAATCTAAAATGTATGTGATTATCATGCAATTCATAGATTAGTTCAAAGAAAACGATGTATTTAATAGCGTTAATTACAAAACAAATTACGTAATTAATTATTTTAAGGGCGCAGATTTTTTTTATTTATATGAAAGCAATTTTATCAATCCTGTCAAAAAAAGAAACTCATTAGTACTATTTCTAATTGATACCAAATACTTAAATAAAACTTAAGAATAACAATAGCAATTGGAAACGAATGTGGCTATAGAAATGGACGCTTTGAATGATTAAGAATCGAATTGACTGACTAGAGTCTTTTAGAGTATTTATTGCTAAAGACTGCTTCTTTTTTCGAACAGATTTGCTAGTTCAGAAGTAACCTAAAATAAAGGAATAAAATATTTACTATTCTGTTTGTTAACACTTGACTCACTAAGTAAAGAATAGATGTGATAGTCCACTGCAAAAATAAATAAGTGCATAAAGTACGTAGGTATATTTGTCTAGTGTAGCATATCGAACAACCTTAGCCAAATTTTTATATTATGTTTATATTTATATTATGTTTTCCAGTATCTATTGAATTATCAATAAAAAAATACTTTACTAAAATATTTTACTGCGAGGTATTTTGACACAAAATCGGAGTTTCTGAAATAACACACGGATTACTTTCCGTACTTCAATTCTACTACTCAAATTATGCCAAAGTGCCAATTTTCATAAAAATCACACCAGTAGTTTTTAAACATTAGTTCTTAAAATTTTAGTTACTCAGTGTGCATCGAATTTCATATATACTTACTAGTCCAAAGAGGCTTTGTCCCTGAAAGACTATTGTTTTCGTTTTGCGATTTTGCGTTGAATCACTATATAAACGGCTGTATCACTTGTCAAATTGGTGCCACCAAAATTTATCGCCCTGTATTATATTTAAAGAAATTAAATAATGAAGAATCTGCATAAATGTACAGTGTCTCACAAAAGTGATGGGACACTTGTGCTTTACAAAAGGAAACTGTAAAAAAATAAATTAAAAAACATGTAAAACTTTTTTGTGGGTGTATTTCATACTTAAATTTAGTAACAATTATTACATAATGTACATTTTCTCAAAATATTAAAATATTAATTTAATAAAAATACAATTGTTTAGAATGGAGCAAAAAATGGCTCACATAAGTGATGGGACACCATTAGACTATGCAACAAAAATCGTTTGAAGTAAGCAATAAAAAGATTTTTTGGGGTTTTTATTTTTACTCAAAAGTAATTGGCAATAATTTATAAAATCGTCTGCTTTATTTCTCTCCAGTTTGTTTTGGAATTTTTGTGTTTTTTAGCTCTGTGCAGCCATGAATGCTAAACGAAAAGAAACTTTGCCTGAAATTCGAAAATTAGTTATTAATTTGCATATTGAACGTGGAAAATCTATTCAATATAACTGCTGAAACAGTTAACTTGAGTCATTCAACAGTTTTCTATATCATTAAACGATATAAAAATAATCATATGATTCAGGATAAAAGAAGACCTAGCCGACCATCAAAGCTATCCAATGGAATAAAGCGAATTATCGTTCGAAGTATTAAAAAAATCCAAGAATGAGTGCTGCTAAAGTTGCTGCTGATTTACAAGCATTATATGGAGTAATTTTTAATCCTGAGACTATTAGAAGAGTAATTCGATCTACTGGATATCACAGTAGAGCAGCCAGGAAAAAATTCTTCGTAAATGAAAAGAATATAAAACCCAGACTGGCTTTCGCAAAATCCAACATAAATAAGAATTTTGATTACTGGAATGAAGTTATATTTGCTGATGAGAGTAAATTTAATATATTTGGTTCTGACGGTTTGGTGTGGAGAAAACGCAGGGAAGAATTTCCTAAACAGAACTTGGTGCCAACAGTAAAACACGGTGGAGGAGGAGTTATGGTGACTATGGCTGCTGTATAACTGTCCTGAAATAATAAAAACACCACCACAATCTCCAGACTTAAATCCCATAGAGAATATTTGGCAAGAATTGGAATCAAGAATTCGCAAACACACCATTTCTTCAAAACAACAATTAAAATCGGTGCTTCAAGAAGAATGGGGTAAAATCACTCCAGAAATCACAAAAAAATTAGTCGAATTCATCCAAAGAAGATTAAATCATATTTTAAAAGTAAAAGGAAATCCAATAAAATATTAAAACCTTTTAAAAAGTAAAATTTTTGGATAAATATTTGATAGAAAAGTAAGTGTCCCATCAGTTATGTGAGTCATTTTTTGCTCCGTTCTAAACAATTGTATTTTTATTAAATTAATATTTTAATATTTTGAGAAAATGTATGTTATGTAATAATTGTTACTAAATTTAAGTATGAAACACACCCACAAAAAATTTTTACATTTTTTTAAATTTATTTTATTACAGTTTCCTTTTGTAAAGCACAAGTGTCCCATCATATTTGTGAGACACTGTATGTATATTTCTCCAAATGCGATAAAACAACGGTACCTAGAGCCATCGAATTTTGAATAACGTACGTTTCCACCCGAATATGCGCATCTGGAAGCCCAAATTTGGAATTTGTTTTATTATCTATTTCATATTTTATAAAACTTAAACGAATTTTGTGAAAAAACTCAAAGATTTAAAAGCGAGCAAAGGCAACATTCTAAGGGATAAAAATAAAAAAAAACCTTTTTATCTCCAGCGTGCGGATCTGTGTATCGGAAATTCTAAAGATATGCTCATTTTAAAATTATTTTGCGATATTGCCCTTGAACTTAATTTTATGGTTTAAGTGCAAAGAACATAATATTTAATAAATAAAATTAACAAAACATTAAAAAAACGCCCCTTTGCACGCAATTTAAAATTTGAAACCTTTCAGATTTTCTTTTTTTTTTAATATCTATTTTTTATTTTAAATTTAGGTTCAATCTAAATAAAATTACCAGTATTTTTCGATTTATTTTTTAAATTTGTAGTTGTTAGTAATACTTATAAATTTTTTCGAAAATGTTTTGAATTATAACCCATAAGATTTTCACCGTCTCTTTAAAGTAGATATATTTCTAAACATACGAGCAGAAAATCAGGGTTTTTAATTCAGTTTCCCAAGATATACGTGAATTTACATATTGGCGCGTTTTGAAATTTGGCATATTTGTTAAAAGCGAAAATAACCCCAAATGTAATTTACGCATTTTGTTGAAATTATTAAAAAAGAATGAACGGCGCACCTTTTTTCCTCCTCATGCACGGTGAAAGTGAAAGCAAAATACTAGGTTACCATAAATTAAAAATTTCAGCAAGTGAATTATTCTTGGTGCAAATTGAAAAATGTCGGCCAAGATAAATTTTAAATTTCTCGGTAAATTTCGCACCAAATGTTACAGAATTTGATATTTAGGGAAAATTTGACTTTAGGATCGAAATATAAAAAACGTTGATATAACATTTCAGAAAGTTTTCGATTTTGTATCAAAATACCTATCTAAGAACTATGCTATATATAAATCTAGTAATCTTAAATTCTGCTTTCGAGACATGAAAAATGGAAATTAAATTTCGTCAACCGATACAGTAAAACTGTCCCTTTTTTATGTGCAAAGCGTAAGTATGATGCAAAATATTTCACATATGCAATAATTAATATAACTATAAATGCATGAATATAATGCTTCCTGGACTGTTGTCTTGGAGGGGTGTAACTAGTTTCAGGTCGTATCTGCCAGGATGACGTATTAATATTGTCGCGTTTTACGGGTTCGTGGATTTGAGAGTACCCGATGAAAACACGATGCAGAACAGTAGAAAGCACAATTTATTTACAAGAATCACTATTTACAGCACAGTTCCAAAATTACCATTAAAAGCGTCGAAAATCTGCAATAAATACGCTGAAACAATCAGCCACACAGCATCAGGCTGTAACTGTAAAGGTAGCTTCACGGCAAAGCACTATCTCGATGGCTTTCCGTTCACAAAACTCTCGCGTAGCTTAGCACTCACAGCTATTCTCACAATCATCACAACGCTCACACTACTTCACAAACTTCTCGCGCTGCTTCACAGAAACGCAAGGGTTTATATAGCTTTTCTTTATGTTCCACACGTTTCGAGAAATATCTCGACAGGAAGTTATTCTAGAAGCTTCCCGATTGGACCATGGGATATCGCCGATTTGGTCGCCAAATGGGCGATAAAGTCGCCAATCGGGCAACCCTAGTGCAATGCCGGAAAGCTTACATACAGGCGCAACCGCCGAATTTTTCGTAACAATATTTATAAATTATTCAACAATTTCTCTAGAGATTAAAAATAAGATGAAAATATCTTAAATTATCGAATTTACGTGATATTTGTAGAAAAAAATAAATATTCTTCCGCGAAATATCTCGTAAATTCGAAATGAATGCATATTATTAGCGGAAAAAGGCGTTAGCACGAGAAGGCTATTAATCACGAAACTGGATTTTGCATCGTCCACTGCACATGACGGATCAATTTTCAAATTGTTGCTATCAAATATTGTCGCCCTGTATGATATTTACAGAAATTATATAAGGAAGAATCTGCACGAATATATGCATCTTCCCTCATAGTGTGAAATAACAACGAAACCTACAGCCATCATGTTTTGAATACGCTCGTAGTGCCTCACCCGAACACGTGATATTTAATAAATAAAGTTAACACACGGAACGTTAATAATTGGAAGACGAAAAGTTTTGCTAGCCATCTTGCTAAGAAAACTGAATACTGATATGATAAACTGAGAAAAGCTTGAAAACATAGAAAACTTATATGGCAACATTTAACACTACATCGGGAATTCTAAACGTAGCTTGCTACGCTGCTTTTAAAATTTGTTTAATTTTGCCGTTGAAGTGCATATGGCGTATGTGGGAAGAAAATGGTGCTTAATAATAAAGCTAAAAAGACAAAAAACAAATGGGTTAGTAGGTGTGAACAGACTAGTAGACTGCAAGCTCAGCGAGAGCGCAAAAAACCTTAACAAACACTTTTCGGCGTCCGTTAAAATCTGCACTCTTTCAGATTTTTTTTTTCTTTTTTTTAGTTCATTGACTGAGTCTGATGGAATAATTTCCAGAGAAAAGTATTCTTGTTTCTGTTCCATTGTCCCTCGAAAAATATGAGAAAGGCTTTTCCGATATCTAGCTAACTTTATTTGCACAAAATATCCCTAAATGGCAGCAAATTCTCCCTAACAGTCTGATTAACAAAGGGAATTATAAATCACATAAACATTATTGAATTTTTAAGACGATGATATTCTGTTAATCTATGAATTTAAATATCACATAAAATTTGCCTTACATACTCTGAGCAGATTCATTCGAAAATTTCTAAGTCATCACTCATATCTTGGGGATGAAACCTAATTAATCTCAATAACTGGAGAACAGATTCACCCTGTTTTAGCTTGATAAATGATATTTCACGACATTCTGCTTAACTCTGTATTGAGATAACAAATTTTCGCGAAGCGTAATATTGTAATGAACTTCATGTTAATGAAATATTTAGTTATTTTATCTATTTTATGAAGCGCATCTCCTACAAGGTTATAAATTTTGATTAGGCAAATTTGCTACCGCTTCTTATTTACTTAAGAGCTTTAAGCAGATATTTTGCATATTTCCACAAAATTAAATATTTACTTGTCGTATAATTTTATCTATCTCATCGTTTATGGTTCACATTAATATTTATTTTTTGTACCATCATTAATAATAAATTATTTTGTAAAACACGAAGTAGAATTTCTAATGGAAGTATTCAAGTGATGTTTTAAATTTGCCATAAATATTTATTATTCGCAAACTTTCATTTCATATTCTGCAAGCGTCAGTATAAACAAAACTCAAATGATGAAGTATAACGGCTTTCCTTTAGAAATTAATTTATGTATTTAGCAGAATTGTAGCAATATTTATTTACTATTTAATATTCGTATGCGATACATATATTCGATAGTGTATCATTTTTAAATGAAACAATGCATAGCACTAATTTCTAGAGATACCACGATATTCTAATAATTTACTTTCTTAACATTTTGTGTGTTACCTTTGTTTATTAAATATCATGTTCTTCGCACTTAAACAATAAAGTTAATTTCAAGAGCAAAACGCCCAAAATAATTTTAAAATGAGCTTATTAGAATTTCCAATACACACTCTCACGCGCTGGAAATAAAAATGTTTTTTCTGTACAATGTTGCCATTGCTTGCTTTGAAATCCTTGAGTTTGTTAATCAAAAATTCGTTAAAGTTTTACAAAATATGAAATCGATAATAAAACAAATTCCAATTTTCAAATTTGGGCTTCCAGATGCCCATATTCGGGTGGAAACTTCGATATTCAAAATTCGGTGGCTCTAGGTACCGTTGATTTATCACAATGCGAGAAACATACATACATTTATGAGCATTCCTCATTATTTAATTCCTTTAAATATAATACAGAGCGATAATATTTGGTGGCAACAATCTAAAAAGTAATACAACGCTTTTAAATGAATCAACGCAAAATGCCAAAACGAAATTAATAGCCCTTCTGTACAAATTGCACCTTTGGCCTGATAATAAAATAAAATTTGAAAGTTTTCAGATTTTATAATACGCCCAAAGAGTGTTTTTTAACGTCTAAAACTAAAATTACAATCTGAAGGACTGAAACCCGAGCCAATTATTTCTAAATACATATAGCATTTTTTAAAATTAATGTTCACCTAAGGTCTTCTATGACATGTACAAATCTTCGCATATGTAAAACTTATGTAACATCAATAACACAGAATAAGTTTTAATGGTAAGCGTTATTATTATATTCAGCTATTTTTCGAGCTAGTAATTACTCGTATTATTTCTAAAGATTTATTTACTTTTATTTAACCGGTTATTTTACAATCAGTATCTTTACTGTCATTCCCGTTTTCCGTTTCCCTGACAGAATGCAAATTTTTAATTCGCGCATATTCAGATAAGGTAGAGAGATATATTATTTGAAGGAAAGTTTTACATGGTTTAATCGGAGCGTGTCCCACCTGCCGAAGGACACGTTATTAGCTGGATCTTTTCGATAGCTGTCTGTCTGCTGTTTGCGTTATTCTTGCCATTAGGTTTGTCACGCCGGTATTATGCTTAACCCATCTTGCACGTTATTTAGTTTAGATAGCCTTTATCTAACTTACGATTTAGTTTAGTTTAAATTTGAAGTCATTACTTTTGAGTTACGCCATGAATGCTGGCTGCTTTGTAAGCACAAAGAGTGCCGTCTGTTAAATTAGCTGAGTTTTAATAGTTTTAATAAAAGTATCCTTTAAATTCTTTTTACGTTCTCTGTCTGACTACAGGTCATAAGTTAAAATTCCATAAGTCGTTCAAGTTCAGCTTGAGTCTCAAATTTAATTCATGCTTCCCAAGAAGTGAGATTCTAGATAGAGTAATTTAATGTCTGTTATTCGATAAACACCAATAGCAAAAGATCAGAGTTGCTATTCAGTTGTTTGGAGAAATGATGCAAAAGCTCGACAGAATTAAAGATTTCTACTACTTTAAAGAGCAAAATAAAATTACGTAACAGAAACTTAAAATCTTATGAAAAACACGTAATGTAGTAAATAATTTGCTTTAATCATGAAACATTTAATTTTAAGTAAATACAAATAGTATTTTTAGTATGACAAATGATTCAATTAGTCCATATTAATAAGCCATTTTTTATTTTAATGCCCTAAAATAATTTGGCATTATTCTTCTAAACTGAAACATATCTGGGTTAATTTAAAAATTAAAAACAATGAAAACAAACAAGAAACAAGGATGCTTTAAATTTAGTGAGATTACAGCCGTTATTATTTTATCTAGGATTTCTCTTTAAAATTACTCCTCCGCAAAAATCCCACTTATATTATTTGCGAATTCCATTATAATTGTCTTTTTTTTTAAGAAACATTAAAAACAGGCCACCGTTTAAGTCCACTTTAATTATAGCTTGCTGTTAAAAGTTTTATCGTTTTTGTTTGAAACGTATCACAAGAAAAAAATATATTTACTATATTTTACACTGTTTTAATATTAATCTAATGAAACAAAGAAGTAGCCTCTCTTTTTAATTACAGTTTTTATCTAACATAAAAAAACAATGTATTCGGAGTTAACAAAAAAATTTCTCAAAACAAAACAAAAAAAAAAAACTCACAACTCTTTTTCTGAGTCCTGTAACAACTTCTTTTTTTTACTCCATGGTAAGCTTATTTTTTAAAGGAAAAACAACTGCTAAGCATTTAATAACAAGATTTCATGTTTTAAGCTTGTCATGTGTAAAGATAAAGTTATGGAACCCAGGGTATGCATCCGTTTAAAAGCAGGAAAGTCTTAAGCGACACCTATATTTTTTTATGTCGTAAAGAAATGGCCATCTACGAAAAAAAAACAAGGTTAAGGGGGATGGAAAGGGATGGTTATATCACCAGCGGACTTAATATCCGAAAGAAAAACATATTTCAGGAAAATGGCCGAAGGGAGCTTAAAAAAAGAGAAAAAAATAACTTTTAAAGACTAGCTTTTTGTCCTGCTTGGTTAAACAGGCTAAAGAACAGAAGCAAAAGTGAGTCCTTTTCGTGCATAACCAAGTACCAAACTGAAAAATAAAAGAGCATCTTTAGATAATGTCTCTCTTTTGTATGTCAAAAACAGGAGAAAGAGCTTCCTCAACTCTTCAGCGATGTTGCCATGAAGGAGAATGTGGTAACATAAAACTCTTTATCGAACGCAATTAAATAGGAGATAAATTTGAATTTGAAATGATGACTTTAGTCAAGACGGTCGGTCAACATATGCTGCAAGATACACTCTCAAAATATGTCTTTTGTTCTTAAGAAAAACTTCTCCCTCAAGAAGTGTGCTATTTTCTGAGTCTTTATTTTTTCTTCTGCATAAATTCGCTATTCAGTCTATTATTCATTTTATGAGGAAAGATATACTAGAGCTTGAATGAGACTACCCATTATTTAGTATACTTTTATTCAGCTTGAAGTAAGAAAACTTAACGCATTTATGGAAAGGATTTAGCAAGATAACATGTCATGTGACCGCTGTAATGTACATACATGTTTTTTACATGTTACAACAATATTTGTTTACATGTTAGCATATATAATTGTTACAATTTCTAAATATGTTTTTTACTTTTATAATATTCAAAGATCATGGATCTTAAGTACCTTTTAGAATTTAGAAATACGTGATACATTAGTATCTTTCAAGTTTCAAATTGCATTAAAAACAACATTTCAGCTTGGTGTTATCACATTGCGCTCATCTGAATAATTCATATTTATGTAACATGTTTCATATAAGCATTATTGTATTATTAATCATTATTGTATCATATTCATTATTGTATTATTAATCTGGTTTTATATAACTATTTGTATATCCTGTAATTGCTTTACTTTTTGTATTTAAACAACACTGAATTAATAACAATGTTATTAAATTATAAATGACTTTGTTTCTTCTGTACTCAGTTAAATGTTTTTTCTTATTGTTTTTCATACCAATATTCAAGAATTAAGTGTTTGACAAACATCTTTTAGCAAGCGATAATAATCTAAAATTTCTCTGAGTAACTTTTTTTTCCTCAATTCTTGAAAAAGCAGTTGGAAGATCAACATATAACGTTAGCACATTCGTTAGGAATTTTTTTTCAATCCTTACAATGCGCGTTCATGGTATGATGTTTTCAAATTGATCAAGAGCTCCGCTATTAGGCAGTATACGGAAAGAGGGAGAGATGCTTCGTGGAGGACTTTTTAAGGGAAACTGGCTTGTAGCCACATTATACATAGAGAAAACCACGAAACCTCCCATGCAGGCAGTCCATTCGCTGTTATTCGATCCCTTGATCAAACGACCAGTTTTCCACGGCTTTTACCGCTCGGCCTCTGGTGGATATCATAGTATGATTAAAAAGCGCTTTCGATTGGAAGTCGGGAGGCTTTGAGTTGGGATCCTGCCGAAGGCTCTGCTGATTCTCCAGTTTCCAGCTCCGTCGCTCAGCAGGTGTAGTGATTATGGATGTTGACTGCCGTAACGATGGACCTGAGTTCGAATTCTAGTGAAGGCAATGAATATATTTATTGTATATATTTATTAATCTCCTTTTTTATTAAACTTACTTGATTCATTTTTTTCGCAGTTTCAAATTTGCGTTCAGTCCAAATACATTTCACAGATATTTAATGATTTGTTTTTTAATTTGTATTTTTAGCAAATTTTATAAATTTTTCGAAGAAATTTTAAAATTATAGCACTTAAAAATTTACCATTACTTTAGAGTCTATGTATTTCTAGGCGTACTTAGAGGTTAGAAGTTTTCGTACGAAATTTCCCAATATCTATGTAAATTTGTATGTAAATTTATGTGCTGGCGCCTTTTGAAATTTGGCATATTTTTTGTAAGCGATAATAACGCCATGTGATGTATACAGACTTCGATAAAATTATTTGGAAGAATGAACAATGCACCATTTTTTCCGCTTGTGCACAGTGAGGAAAGGAAAAGGGAAATACGTTAATATAAATTAGGAATTTCGCCAAGAGAATTATTCTTGGCTTAAAGTGAAAAAAGTGCACCAAGATAATTTTTTTTATCTTCTCGCCAAATTATACAAAATTTAATATTTGGGCATAATTTGTGTCGTAGATTTAATAGAGGGAAAAAATCGGTATATAATTTCAGAAAAATTCCTATTTTGTGTCGAAATACCTGTGGTAGAACAATGCTATAAAGAAATCTAATATATAACTTAAGACACGCTTTCGAGACATGAAAAACGCAACTTAAATTTCGTTAATCGGCCCAGTAGAACAGGATATATAGAATGTCCCATTTTTCCTTTTGCTCAGAATGTACAATTACTTTGCTACTCTAAAACGCAGATAATACTGCTTTGAATTTTAGTTTCCAACTGACGAGATCCTGGGACTCTGGAAAGTGGAAGAAGTTTGCCCTTCTTTCAAGGACAACAGTCATGGAATTCATTAAGGATTGAATTTAATGGTAATCGCCAAAACACTAAATTTGTCTCTTTATGGGAACCGTTGCCTTCGAATATGTAAACGAATCTGGTTGATATTTAATTTGCACCTAAGAAAGGCATTATTTCCTGTTGTACAGGTTCTAGTTAATTTACGTCTCCTAGGTTACTAGAACTTTAGGGAAGTGTCTCTATTGCTGTTTATTGGTTCGAAAATCTCGAGTACTGGCTTTGGCCGAAACTTGTCGTACGCGCTTTCTCAAAGACTTGCAGCTTTCAAATTTCACGGCGAGTTGAAATAGACTTTCAAGCGTATTTGGGTTCCTGACCTCTATATGGCCCTGGATATTAAGGAGAAACAAATTTACGAGAATAACTTCCACTGATTTGACGTCAGACCCTTTCCGTACAATAAAGTAAATATTTGGATTATGAAATCCGTTATTATTTCTATAAGGTATTTCTCCCGCCTTCTTCGCACACCTTCGTAGTGTAGTGGTCTGCATGCTCGACGCGTAACCGAGAGGACGGTGGTTCGATTCCCGGCGAAGGCGTTGCTCATTTTTCATGTCTGATGTTTCCAAAAATACCTAATGTCTCTACACTTCCAACTTTTTTTTATATACACTGAAAAGATCTGACGTTGAATTAGTCCACAACAGGGAAAACGTTTAGCAGAGTACTTCTGAATCTCTCTGAGCTTACATTTGGGAACCTGGATTACCTAGCAGGATAAGTTCGCTATGGCGATGATGACTTTCTGTAGTTCCGTAACAGGATGCAGTGTGAAGTCGACTTGCAAGTGCTCCAAGAAAAAACATCACGGAACCTTTTCCGTGGAAGTTCGCCACTGGTTTCATTGCAGCCCGAATGGTCTCGACAATGAATCCCAACCTTTCCATCGGGTTCTATGGTGCTGGTGCTGCAGCAAGCCTGAGCTTTCCGGATTCCAGAGATATTTTTCTAATCGGGCGCCATTGTAGAGTCATTAGGTTATTCTGAAACAAGGACATGAAAACTGAGGAATACCCTAGCCTGAGCTCGAACCGGGACCTCTCGAATACTCGCCGAGTGCGCTGCCGCTACACCGCGAAGGCATGCTGGAAGAGGCACACGGCCTGCCGCTCCCGCTCCTACTGGATTGTATAGGCGTCTCTCTGAGACAGCTGTCGGCTGAGCAGGACGATATCTGCGATTTGCTTGTGCGGCAAGGTCTCTTGAATTTGTGTAGGCTTTCCTGCCCCAAGGGGATGTGAAATAACAACAACAGGTATTCCCTCTTTAAAGACAGCTGAAAATTCTGGAAATATCCAAACTGAGAATTCTCAGCTACGATCTCAAAATCAAGTTGACAAGAAAGCATACCCCTATTGATTCGGTGTGGTAAACGAGAGATAAGACTCTGTGATATGCAAAAGGAAAAGACGAGAAACTTTCAAAAGAAAAAGCACTATTCTGGAACACATTAGCACAATATATAAGGTATGAGATGAGGAATAAAATAGAAACCTTGAAACTGAGAAACTCATGAAAAAGCTGCAGCAAAATGAAAGGAATTTTGTAAAAAAAAGGAAACAACATTTTAGTTGAAATGGAGTAAATAACAAAAGAGAAACATCATGATAAAGAAATAATATGTAGGTTGCTTAAAAATAAAGAGAAATTACAAAAAAGATTTGTTTGAAGTAAGGACAAGAGAAGGTGCTAAACTCTGAAAAAATGAGAAAGCTACAAAGATTTTTGTTAGTCCAAAGGGATTTAGTCCCGAAGGACTATTACTTTCGTTTTGCGATTTTGCGTCGGAAACACAAAAACGGCGTATCACTTTTCAAATTTTTGCCACTAAATGTTATCGCTCTGCATTAAATTTAAAAAAATGAAAAATCTGCACAAATGTATGCATGTTTTTTTTTTACGTAGCTTTCTCTTCAAAAATTGTCTGCGTGCGTTGCACGGGCAAATAAAAAGGAATTTTAATTACCGTTCTAAATAAATAGCCAAATAAATGTGAAATTCGTAACAATATTCTCTAAAACTTTAACGAATTTTTCATTAACAAACTCAAAGATTTCAAAGCCAGCAATACCAACGTTGTACAGAAAAACATTTTTATCTCCAGCGCGTGAGAGCGTGTACCGAAATTTCTAAAGATTAAATTTAAAATTTAAAATTATTTTGCGATATTGCTGTTGAACTGAATTTTATGGTTTAAGTGCGAAGAACATGGTATTTAACAAATAAAAGTAACACACAAAATGTTAAATAAACGTCCCTTTGGACGTAATTTAAAATCTGAAACATTTCAGATTTTTTTTGTGTTTTTTTATTTAAAAAATAAATTGAAATACTTTAAGAATTATGTCAAACGTCATAGAGATAACATTATGAATGTTCGCTTTGATGCCAAATGACAGAAGATAATTCTGAACCCATAAAGCATTTAGAAACAGAAACTGTATTAGTAGAATTAGTTACATTGAACTATCGTATATTTCTACTATTATATTTCTTACATATTTATCTATTAATTTACTTATCTTATTACATTTTAACATTAACAAGTATTATTAAAACTTATATTATTATGTTTTAGAGAAAATTTTTAAACAAAAGTTTTTTATGTAATAAGTTATGTTAATGTGAATACAATCATTGTATAGAATTTCTCTGTAAACCCGCCAAAATATGGTCATACAAAAATTTAATGGTTAATAATAAATACTAGGCGAAGGCGGACATAGGCAGAACTGATTAATCGTAATGGTAGAGGGAAATACAGCGACCACGTCCTCCGTTACTTCTACTACTTTTAATACTACTACTACTACGACTTGTATTGTTCCTAATAATACCTCTTCTTAAGAATTCCTTTATTTCCGTTTTTGTACGTAAGACAACAATGTTTTCTTAATTTTTTCACATCGTCAAAATTGCTGTACTATGTTCTATTTGTTTAAATAATAAAAAGGTATTTACTTGATCACTATATTTTAAATTTTATTTCTTTGCTACTAAAATTCAACAAAACTATTCTGCTGAATTTGCTTGCAATGGATAAAGAAGGAAAATAAGGCGTAGTCTGTAAATTGCTGCACAAAAGAAATATTGAAGTGCTAAATAAAAAAGCAAATCTCACGGTCAAGTAATATAGAACGTGAGTGGAAAAGCTAGTCTGGATGTTTTTATGAAAGATTAAGGCTAAGTTCTCAAAATCCAAAGCCGAAGCAACACCGTATTTCAAAGTATATCACAGATATTTCTGAAAGCTTTTTACTCGAGTCTGTTTTATAACGCGATGGGAAATGAAACGTGAAAAGAATTTCGAATCCGCAAAGGAATTTCGTTTAGAATTGACGTCTATAGAGATAACAGCTCAACACTCGCTTAATAACTGAAAAAAAATATATTAAAAACCTCTCTGCTATTTAGAAGCGCTTCGTTTTCGCTAGTTCGCAATGAGTCTAAGGAAGTTTAATTCTATTTGCTGGCAACTTCAATCAAGATAGAGCATCGAATGAAAGAGAATTTTATTCTCTCGAATATTTTTTTCCTTTCTTCTTACTCAGGATCAGTCGTTGATAGTTTCTGAGAGACTATCGGAGAGGTTACTTTTTTTTTACTGAGGTATTCTTTTCAATCTTTTTGCGGGAGCTGTTATCATTACCGACAATGACGTCTATTTGGACAGTTTTATTCTGAAAGAGATACGACATGTGTGCTACTTGCAATCTTTTGCTTTATCCTTACATTGTTGACTTCACTGGTCAATAAGGACAAGTTCGGAAAATTTATTTTTCGTTACCACGTTGTTTTGTTTTCCTAAATCAAATCAAAAAATGCGTATATGACTTATTCAGTTCTTCTTACAATGTCAAAATTGCAACCATCCGAGGTACAGTTTTATGATTAAGGTACGGTTTTGAACTCTTAGTTTTTTCTTTATTACTTAATTTGCCGTATTTAGACTGATTCAAAATTTCTGAACATCTAATAAATAAATTTTATTTGAAGTAAAATTTTACAAATTTCGGCCTTGAATTGATGCTAGTTTTAATGGCTAAGCTTAATACATATCTAATACGTAGTGACATTATAACATCTATGGTGTAAAATAACTTAAACTTGTTCTAGGTACCTTATAAGGTATTTCTCCCGCCTTCTTAGCATGCCTTCGTGGTGTGGTGGTCAGCACGCACGGCGCGTCTTCGAAGGGTCCGTAATTTGAGTTCTGGCGAGGGCATTGCACATTTGTCTCTTCTGCTGCTACAAAAATACATAATGTCTCTACAGTGGCGCCCGAACTAAAAAAAACGGTGAATGATGATTCTTCATCACCAAGATTTGGGGACTGGGTCCCCTAATCCCCAGGCACCCTTTAAAATAGGGAGTATGTAAGATATTTCTCCTGCCTTCTTAGCATGCCTTCGTGGCGTAGTTGCCAGCACCGTCGGCACGTATTCGAGAGGTCCGTTTTCGAGTTCCGGCAACGGGATTGCACATGTGTCTCTTCTGCTTCAAAAATACCTAAATTCTCAACAACCTAACCGTAACCACAGGTATTAAATTGAAGATCGGCTGTTATTCCCCCTGATGTTACGTAATTGTCACACCCAATATAAATTTTAAATGTAAATCCTAATTAAAGTAGAAATTTGACTAACCACAACCTACGGTGTTATAAAACTAAAGTAAGAATAATTAAACTCGAGTGCATATCCACTAATTTTACAAAGAGCGATTGCTTCATTTTAGCTAAGTTTATGAAGTGATGGATTATAATAATATCATAATTTAAATCTACAGCGCATCGGTGTTAGAAAACAATAAATTACTTAACTCTTATCGAGCTCTGCGAAACGCATTGATAGGTCTTTCACAGTTCTGGAAGTGAGTTCGTCGGGTAAGGTGAAAAGATTGTAAATCAACCTCCAAACAGGCCTCAGTTCAGATTAGTCTCCTTCTAGTATTAATTTTTGTTTCTTTCAATAGATGGCGCTATATGATGCTCCCTGTTTATTATTTTTTACTTTTAATTTCTTTTATTTTTATTCCACATTTCCTGCAAAATGATGTAGAATATTTCTTTTGCCTAGGAAAACAAATCAAAACGAAACAAAAATATTAAAGCTATCAGATTTTACATTACCACCAATGAGGCGTTTTTTCAACGATTTGTGAGTTACCTTTATTAGCCAAAGAAACGTTAGCTCAGAAGGGCTATTAATTTCGTTTTGGCATTTTGTAAAAGGCAGTGATAAAACATAGCATAGTATTGCAACATAGCATATGGACATAGTAGAGT
>KK117939.1:193062-206680 GCA_000611955.2 Stegodyphus mimosarum | reverse complement strand
AGGTTGACATTGCATGGCGACATAACATAGCGTAACCTGGCTGTATAGGCTTTACCCATATGTAGCGTGAATAAGAATCAATTTTCCTTAAAACGTCCTCCCCGTCCTTTCCCTCAAGCTTGTTTAGACCTCGAATAGTTTATTATGACCCAAATATTCTAAAGAACTTAATATAATCTTTCCGATGATTTTTTAAAAAATTATTTGGCCTTTTTTGGTTTCTTTAAATCAAGTCAATGCCACCCAACCGGTCAACTCTATGGGGGGGCATAGCCCTCTGTCCACCTGGTCGGCGTAAGCCGACCCCATGACAAAGCGAGGACAAGCCCCTCTAACAACAAACTTAGAGCCAGCGACCCGGCCGTGCACCAAAAAATTTGACCCAAAAAATAAATTAAAAAGATACAAATAAATCTCTAAATTAACACGAAAATCCGAGAAACCAGGCCCTGGATCCGAGTAAATTAAAAGGTTAAATAACGCAAACATAAAAAACAAAACAAACAAGTATGATGGTTGCAGCTGACAATCACAAAATCACAACCATACAAAACGAACAAAACAAAATCAAAATAAAACTGGTTAATAAACTAAATACAAAAATAAAGACAACACGTAACCACATACACAAATTGCACTCCATCACACAATTATACCGATTTCCTCTCGGTGACTGTTAATTGTATACATAATGTCTCTTGCAAAATTTTTTTCCCTTTTCCAGTTTTGTGCTAGTAACTCAAAAGTCTTAAAGTCGTATTTCAATCTCACCCCCCGCGTCAGGATACAGCTTTCCACAAAATGAACACTGTCTCCATAACAGTTACAAATTTTACAATTTTCGCTGCCCTGGAGATTAAAACGTTTTAAATAAGAAGGAAACCTGCCATGTCCAGTAATAATTTGTATCAGGTCAATATCTTGAATGATTTTCATATTATTATTTATTTTTAATAACCTTTGATACCCTTTATTTTTATCAGAGGCAGTCCAAGTCTTATTCCATTCAATAACTAAATAATTTTTCATAATTTTTTTCATTATCCTTCTTGAATATTGCAGTTTATACAAATTAGCATTATCTCCCAGGGCAGCCTCCTTTGCCAGCACATCCGCCCTCTCATTTCCCACAACACCAATATGAGCACGCACCCAGTGAAAATAAATACTATGTTTCCCAGATATTTTCAAATATAATTTCTTTATACCTTGGACAAAACTATTTTTTCTAGGGTTTGCCAGGCTCTGCAAAACGGATAAGGCATCGGAATATAAATTTATAAATGTTCTTTCAATTAAATTCTTTTCGATCCATCTCAAGGCCTGCAAAATGGCAACAGCCTCAGCCTGGTAAACCGAGTTTTTGTTCGATAATAGGATTTTTTCATTATGAATTTCTGTGCCATAATAATATACGACAAAGGCACATCCCACACCATCCCTCCAACCAGAACCATCGGTATAAATATCAAAAATACTGTTCATAATAAAATTTCTATCAAAGTGAATACCTTTTTGTCCACTGGGATGCGTATAATCAGTCCCTTCAATAAATACTTTACTCTCAAAAACTTCTTCACAATAGTTTATCTCTTCTTTAATACCATTTTTCAATAAAAATCTATTATAATCATAACTATAACTTAATGAAAGAGGCGGAGTGCCGGCCAAAATACATAAAACCTCTGTGGAAACAGTTCTGAAGGCTCTCGTACAGGCAAGCAACCAGCTCCTCTGTATTGTATCCAATTTCTGTCGTAGTCTTACCAGCTCCCCTGCCCGGCAGCCCCATCCACCGATACCATATAAGATCTTAGGTCTAATAACATGAATATATAATTCGCGCAAAGTGTCTCTCTTTAAATAGAGGGTTTTCGAGTCAAAGCTGTATCTATAACTACTAAGAATTTTTTCAGAAAACCTATGAATCTCTTTAAAATGCGGAATAAAACTCATTTTCTCATCAAAAACAACACCCAAAAATTTCAATTCTTTCTTAAACACAATATTAGATCCATCGAATTTAAATTTAGGTTTTCTAACATTCTTACCACCTTGCGGATAAAAAATGGCATTAATTTTACTTTTGTTAAATTCAATTTGTTCTCTTTGACTCCAGTCTGTAAAAAACTTTTCTATCTTATTAAATACTTTTTCAAGTTTTTCTAAGGAGACCTCGTAAATAATGGCGGTTATGTCATCCGCATAACAAACAATTTCTATATTTTCAAAATCTTTTAAAAGTTTGTTAACTATGAGGCTCCAGAACAGGGAAGCACTGCATGATCCTTGGGGGCAGCCTTTTGTAATTACATAATTTAATCTTATACATTCATTTCTATTTTCAAAAACCAATTGACGATTTTCCAAATAATCCTTAATTAAGTCAAAGAGTTGCTTAGTAGTACCAATATTCTTGATTACTTCTAGGAGGGAAGACCACTGTATGGCATCAAAAGCCCCCCGGATGTCAAATGAGACCAGGGCCACGTGATACTCCTTTCTTTTCTCTCTGATTGTATCAACAATCCTATATAAAGCCAAGTCCGCGGATCTATTCTTCCTAAAACCATATTGTCGGTCACTGATATAGTTCAATTCCTGTATTCTGTAAAGTAATCTATTTGTAATAAGTTTATCAAGTACTTTTGCCTGAGTCTTAAGAAGGCATATAGGTCTATATTTTATATTGTCCTTTTCAATTAATATCAGTCTTCCAATTTTCCATTGATCCGGAAATACACTATTTGTAAGACAACAATTAAATAAAATTATATAAAACGACGAAAATTCCCTAAATAAGTATTTTAACACAGTGACCCCGATCCCATCCAGTCCAGGGGCCGATCCCGATCTTAATTCATTTATAACATTACTAATTTCCTCAAACGTGAATCTTTTTTCAAAATTATAGTCCTCTTCCACATTTATATGTAGCGATTGATTCTCATCTTCCTCCTTAATATTTAAAATCTCCCTTATAATATTATCATATATTTTTTCTGCACTTAGAGTTTGTTCTTCAGGTTTCTGTCTTAAAATTATATCACTTTTCAATTTTTTCCTGGCAATCTTAAAGAATCCTTCATAGTAATTCTGATCTTTCAAAAATAAATTTTTTCTATAATCCCTTTTAGCTTTTTTGATACTTTTTTTATAATAAGCTAGGTTTCTTTTATAAATAATCTTCCTTTCTAACCTCGTATTATCATCAATTTCCTGAATCTGGCTACTCTTCCTTGACGCTCTAACCCGTCGCTTTAAAGTCTCCAAGTGATCACTCCACCACATAGTCTTTTTCTTCTTGTTACCACTTTTTTTAATTTTCAGATATTTATCAATCTTACCAACCACCATGGTTTCATAATCCTTAATAATCTTATTAAAATTTTTCTTTGTCTTACATTCTATAATTTTATTCTCAAAACCGGCCACCCAACCGGTATAGTGGTTAGCGTCACTGACTGCATTGCCGAAGGGCTCGGGTTCAAATCCCGGAGAAGGCATGGATGTTTGTAAATGTATAGTGTCGATGCAGCATGGCGGCACTTTAAATATGCGGCAAGTCGAAGTCCTCTCGTGTGGATTGGTGGGAGACCCCTGGATTCTCCCCCCTCCGTGTTTCTCTCTCTCAAAAATGGAGGTGGAAAATAAAAGTCCAACCTCTCTTCGGAAGTAGGCTTTGGCAGTCATTCTTCCATGTGGTCATGGACACGACAACAATCAATTCAGTATAATTCTTGATGTGATGAAATATCATTTCCTTTTCTTTCTTTGATAAATTACTCCTCAAAAACAGACATTTCTCATCGCACAGGCATGTTACGTGAAATGCGATATCTAAAGAAGTTTTAAAGACTCGGCAGTGAACATGTGATTGTCAGGCATCCAATTGTCCTGTAGAGTCGATAACGCTTACATCAATCAACCTTTCCACAGCCTTATTTGCCGTAAGATGGCGTAACTATGATTTCATTTGCTTTGCGTCTTTTTCACATTTTCAGGTAATCTTTTGCTCAAAACTTTACTTTATTACTTTTTGTTCCCTCTGCTCTTATTTATTTAAAATTATTTAATTAAATTTGACTAAAATGTTGGTAAGTAATTAAAACTGAGCATCTGAATTTAGCAATTTGATAAAAGTTGTATAATATTAATCCTAACCACGAATCACATTTTTACATGTCACGTTTAATGTTGTATTCATATTTTTAAATGTCACATACGAGTACGTTTGTGGAAACATTTATTAAACAATGATTGAAGCTTTAAAGACTGTCTAATTTAATTTTAATTCCGTCCGAAGTCCAAAACACCCAAATTTCACATTTGATGTTGCCTCGAAGACTGTGAAGAAACATGATTTCACATAATTTGGCAAAATGTGCGACCAAATGCTATAAAGCAGTTCTATAGAAAGCGGCAAAAATATTGATGAAATGTTATTATTCTTAAAAGCGGTATCCATTTAGCAAGTGGGCATCTGAAATTTATTTGGAAACAAATTCTGCTGTTGGGAATAACTATGTACAAACGTTAGGGTTTTTATCGGGGTAGGGAAAAGGAAATATATGCAGTGACCTCACCATGACTCCAATTTCAAACTTCCCAGTGCTAGCTGAACGTTCTTCAAATTACACTACTAAATCACGTGGTAATAAAAGAGAAAATACCTTACATTCTCTCCCACTTAAGAGCTGACTGAAGAAGTAGGAACCTAAATGCAAAATCCTCCTAGGGGTGACGAAATATTGCCCATGACATTTTATATCAAGGGTCACCTGTAGAGTAAATTAGGTTCATTTCGGCGAATGAAAAGTGAAAATGGAATATAACTTTAACCGGGATTCGAACTTCGGCCTTCAATTAATACCCGGATGTGTTTCAATTATACCCCAAAGGCACGCCGTCGGGAGGAAGAAAATACCTTACAATTTCCAGGCAAAAACTTTCTACCGTATATTCTGGCGTATAACGCGCACTGGTTAATAACGCGCACCTGTAATTTTAAGCTACATTTTTTAATTTATAGATATATTCTCCGTACAACGCGCATCATTTTCGTCCGTACAAAAAACCTGAAAGCCACATGAACGACGCTGTTTCTTTTGTACGTTGTTTATTCGAAGATTTTTAGCGGGCTCTCGAACAAAAGTACACTAAATGGACAAGTCATATGGGAAACAATATGTATGTGGGAGAAATGATTGACGGAGTAAATAATTCTGCAAAAAGGATGGGCTGTATTCAATGCAGGTGTGCACAAAAGTATTATTCTAGGGTTTTGCGAAATAAGGGAATAATCCGGGATACGAATATACTTCCGATTGAATGAAGTCGCAAAATTAGGAGATCAGATGTTTTCTCTTCTTGCAGTCATTTGAAGGCTTTAGTAAATCGCATTTGCTTTAAATGAAATCCAGTGATCCAGTAACAGTTGATCCAATGTTCCGTTTAGTAGCATATATGGCTCCTGCCTAACGAAAAAAAGCATAGAGCTGGATTCAAATGTAAATTCATTAAATTTGCGAAAGGAAACGGAAATCGTGCTGTAGCAATGATGTTTGTGTCAGTGAACGTTGTGTATGCGATTGGAAGAAAAATTATGTCATCATAATTAGTGTGCCAAAGAACGAATATGCTTGGCGGAAAGGAATAACGAAACGGCTTATCCTAGAATAAACTGTCGCAAACTGGTTCCGAGAAAATTGCCAGTAACAGCATTTAGGTACAAACAGTAATATATTTTTGTATGCTCATATTTTGAAATCCATTCTCTAGTATTTTCGAGGTATCTCCCGCACCGGTAAATTTCTATCTCATTTTCTAGATTAAAAGTACGCGATATATGCGAGAATATACAGTAAATATAATTAAACTACTAAGTAATATATAAAATAAAAATTTTTTGGATAATTTGCGGTATTACTATATGCCACTTCTTTTATACCAAGTAGAAAGGAAGTATTGCAAACGTAAAAGATTTCAGGTATCATACTTTAACGAAAATATTCATTTTGACCGCTATAGACTGCAATTTAACTATGTTTTTGCGTAACACCTGTACGCAAGGACAGAATAAAGGACTGTTTTTCCCCAAACGAACTATAAAACTGATTTAAAATGGATTCAGAAGAGGTTTTTTTCTTGGCGTCTGTACGTACGTATATGCGTATGTATATATCACGCATAACGCAAAAAAGAGTAGCCTCAGAACGTTGAAATTTTTTATATAGGACTGCTATAGCATGCAGATATGCACCTCCTATTTTGGCTGCAATCGGTGGCACCAAATATATATATATATATATATATATATATATATACACTTTGTTACTCGGCTCAGTGTTCTTACTTTCTTTATTCTATACGTTTGTAAATTTTTTGCTTTAAAAATTACTGAATTATGTTGTTCTTATATTCCGATCAAGGTTTTTATGCCTTTAGTTAACCTGGATGTTATAGTTGTAGAAATATCAACAATTTAAAAGTTGTTTAACTGTGGCTAAGCCTAATTATTATTAGTATAGGAGACATATTTGTTTACATTTGAATCTTAGGAGAATAGTGGATTTGTTGCCAATCTATAGAAACTAATTTATTCGCCGAATAAATACTTAATGTCTCTGGAATTTATTCGACGAAATAACTGTTTCAGATTTACTTTGTAATTTTTAACATAGATATTTTGAGTTTTTATGTATTTTTGCCTCGTCTCGAAGTGAGAACTGAATTAATTGAATGAAAAATATCGCATCGTCTCTGAAAACCTTTTTTTTTTGTTTGTTTGTTTAATTTCTTTTACAGATCATTTGGCTGAACTATGGCTAAGACTAATTATTATTAGTATGTTAGACATATTTGTTTACATAGGAAACTGAGCAGAATAATGGATTTGTTCCCAATCTAGAGAAACTAAGCTTTGCAACAACAAAGTTAATGTCTTCTTTTCTTATTGCGAATTAAATTATACTTAATCCGTTCTGGAATTAGAATTTAAGTTATTAAATTATCACATGTATTGATTCAGCATAGTGTCCACAGCAAATTAAGTCACTTTCTACGCTTTTAATGTCTTTTTCCGAGTGAAACCAGAAATGAACTTTCAGTTTTGTGCACCGAAACATCTGCCGAATTGCTTGTTTTTGAGTAGAAATTGTAATTTTAATTGAAAAAAAAAATTTTAAATGTATTTAGTGCTTCTTTTTCTATATCCTTTAATTTATAATATAGATATTTTGAGATTTTATGTATTTTTGCCTTGTCGCGAAGTGAGTACTGAATAAATTGAATGAGAAATATATCTTTAATGAAATTCGAGGAAATAAGTTTAAATGAAAGGCAGGGAAAATGCGTATAATCGTTAATATTCCGTACAAGGAAGTCATGTGGTGTGCACATTAGCTTTTTTTTATTTTTAAATCCTTTCAATAGCACGAAAAATATCCTTGATATATAAAAAATCATTGGTGTGCGTTTTTCACGTTATACAATTCTGATCTATAAATCTATCATTGATAAAGTCTCAAACGTTCCGTATTATCGACGCTAGCTTTAAACCAACGTTAGGCTGTTAACCGTGCATGTGGTAAATTAATCAGAAAACTACTGTTTTTACTTGATTCATATAAATCCGCTACAACTAAAGCCGAAACCATTTAACTTCATACACACATAATAAAAGCTGTTAGTTTTTTATGTAACATCTGCAAGTTTCTTAATGAAGAACACGGACGATTTAGTCCAGAAGTAATTCTGAAAAGGCATACATAAAATTTATATACGAATCTTGTATAAACTCTTTCACTCACAATGATTAGTGGAGCTCGAAATACAATCCCTTTTACTGTGTTTCAGTGGGGCAAATTTCTTTTTACTCTTTGGCCGTATTTCAGTGTCTTCTCCCTGAAGTCATCTTTCAAGGGGGGAGATGTTCCGCCCAGACCACTCTTTTGTGCACGGTCCAGAACGGGGTGATCTATGCGATGCCCTAGATAACGAAAAGAGGGTCATTTTCAAATGCTCTTTAATCCTTGTACATTCTTTTCTTCCATAGATGACAACCGAATGTCATTAACCCAGTTTCTGCCGAGAGTCAAAGGAAGAGGGGAAAAAAGAAGAAATAAAAAATCTGTTTTCTGAAAATTTTTAAGTAAATTTACTTAAGGGTTTTTATTATATATTCATTTTATTTGTTTTATTTTTGCTGTGTTTAAAATATTAAAGAGCATTTTAGCATTTTTGATTTAGTAATTTTTTATTCAATCATAAATATTGATTTATTAAGACAAAGTTTTTCTTTCTAGAATTTTAGAGCAGCAAAGATTTATGTACGTCCTGATGAGTAAGAAGGCTGATATTTTACAAAACACTGAAAGGAAGGCTGGTGTATACATTTTAATAAAAAGTAATAGATTTTACATTATATGTAAAATATAATTCAAATATTTGTATGAAATGTAAATCATAATTGTTAATTTGGTTAAGAAAATAATATTGCTAATATATGTAATTAAAGATGAGCTTAAAACCTATTTTTATTGAATATTCCTTCCCAGTATTGTTTAGTTCTGTAAGTATACTATTAGATTTGCCAGTAACTGCCCGGTTTTAAAGAATAATTAGTGACGCGTTGTATCATTGATTGTTTTGCATTCATCTTAATTGTTTATGTACAATTTAGCGCTTTTGATTACTACTGGTGACGGTGTATAGCAGTAAGCTGGCCATCATTGGTCTAGATAAGTATAATCATTGTGTAAAACTAATTTCTTAATAAAGATCATACTTGAAGTAAAAGCGCAAAATGCACTATAGTTCGACCGTCTCATACGCAACCCTGGCTGGCATTCTGCCAAAGCATATGACTCTTCTAAAAGAGGCGTTATTACTTGCTGCGACGTGAAAGGTCACGTGAAAGTCTTCTCTTCTCCGGAAAGACAGAATGGAGGGAAAGAAAGTCTCCATCCTTCCACCCTATTATTTTGAGAATAATTCGGTCCGAATGGCGCATGCGTGTTTGCGCTCATGGTCGCGGATGAGACGGTGGAGCTACACTATGCAAAACTTAAGCAACAAATTCCTTTTTCAACACACAACAATCGAATTGTTATAAACAGCCTTTTGCGATCAAAACAATGAATAACTAACTCAGGTGATACGGATGCAAATATCAGCACATTGACGTCATGGGTACGTCAGGGCACGCAAAACGTGAAGAGTCAGCACGCGCACTGCAAGGCACCTTAAGGAAAAGAAAGGGACATTTCTAAAGTCATTCTTCTGCAAGTGAGACTGTACGTAGAGTACGGTTACAAGAAAACGTCAGGATGCCTTTACAAGTGGTAGCACGAGAAACTGAGGAAGGACGTAGTCTGGCACGTTTAAGGAAGGGTGTAATGTGACATCTGTAATCTCAGAATTTTATAACTGGTAAAGTTCTGTTTCAGGAGCTTGGAAGTCAAACAAGTAGACTTGTAAGAAAGATTGGTGGTGGTCGATCAAGGAAAACAACAATCACTGATGACCGATCTATCGCCCAGCAGGAGGAAAAAAATCGAAGCGAGCCACCGGGCAATATACACTGCTCAGCTGTTGCCCATTACAAATAGACGACAAGTGTCCCGGTTTACTTTTGCCGGAAGATACCATAAAACTAGTCTGTTCACCCGCCGCCTTAAGCGCTACATACCACTGGCAGAAGCCCATCGACGGCACCATTTATAGTGGTTTAGAGAACACAAAGGCTGGACACCTCATCAATAGAGTGACGTCCTCTTTATGTTACATGGAGTCGTTCCAGTCTGACAAACGATTTTCTGCTCCAACTAACATGGACAGAGACATGCTTCTGTCCCACTAGCATCGCGGAAAGAGACCACTAGGGTGGTCCTGGTCTGCTGGTGTGGGAAGGCGGTATGATGAACGGAACAGACGGAGCTCCATAGTTTCGAAGGGGTTCACTTGCCAGAGATCGTTGCTGTGATGAAGTTATTCTCTCCCACGAGCATCTCTTCCGAAGAACCATTTGATTTCGACTTAGGTTTTATAAACGACAATGCAAGGCCACACAGGACTGCCGTTGTGGAGCTGCTGGAAAGCGAAGATATCCACAAAATGGAGTCGTCAGCGTACTTCTGTAATTTAAACCCTAAGGAACATGATAGGAATACTTTTGAGAGACTACTAGCTGTACCATTGTACCCTCCCTAAAACATCAGACAACTGAGAGCAGGTGCTTATTTAAGATTGGGAATTCTTATACCAATAACTGCTAGATACTATTCTGTTGAGCATCGAAAGACGGTGTATCGCCGCCATTGAAGCTCGTAAAGGACATATCGCTTACTAACGATTTTTGGTGTGTTGTCTCAGTCTTAGCCAGATATTCTTTTGTACCAATTCTCTTCTGCTAAAAAAGCCTTTTTCTGTTCGTTCCATATTGCATGCGTCTTATTCGTGAATTTGCTACTATACTTTCCTCATCCTTTAAGTACTACATTATGCTTATGTAGTATGAGCTGCATGTTTTCCAGTTGAATTTTGCGGAATTACGGTCCAAACCAGAAAAAAAATACTTTTAGCACTAGTGTGTTCTATTTTTTTATGTTTTGGAAATAATTACTTTAAGTACCTTACATCATTGCTTTTCTAACATCTGGACTCTATGTATAATAAGGATAGCCATGCGGAAGTGAGTAATGCGATTTTTATAATAATAAATTCAAGAAATATTCAAAATTCTGTACTTCATTTTAGGATTTCGGCTTTGATTACTAACCCATCTGTGGCCAAGCGGATATGACCACTGAACACTGTATTTTGACTCGAGTTTAAATCTCAGCAAACGACTTTACTGCATCTAGTTATTTTCATACAAAGAAGTGAACATCAGAAAAGAAGCATCTAAAACAGGGATAGCCAAATTTTTATGCCTACTGCCCACTCAGTAGGTACCAAAATGTCCTTACTACCTACCGGTTCGCAGTAACTTAATTTAATACAACAGCAAAATAATTTTTCCAGTTAAGGCTTAGTAAAAGATACATAGTTAGCCCAAAGGAGCGCTAGCACAGAAGGACTATTAATTTCGTTTTGGCACTTTGCGGCGACTCACTGTAAATGTTCGCATCACATTTCAAACTGTTGCCACCAAATATTATTGCCGTGTGTTATATTTGAAGAAATTAATGAAGAATCTGCATAAAAGTATGTATGCTTGTCGCGTTGTGATAAAACAACGGTAACTAGAGCCATCGAATTTTGAATAATGTAATCCTCCTCCGAATAATGGGCATCTGGAAGTCCGAATTTGGGAATTTGTTTCATTACCGGTTATAGGTTATTCAGTTATGGCAAAGCATACGAGGGCTATCTGCCTAAAGGGAGGGATGCCTTCGTGGAGGGCTTTCTAAGGGAAACTAGCTCGTATACACGTTACACATGGGGAAAACCACGAAAACGCCCATGCAGCCAGCCCGTTCGCGGGATTCGGACCTCGGACCGAACTACCAGTGTTCAGCGTCTTTACCGCTCGGCCGCTGGTGGGCTGTTTCACTACCGATTTCATATTTTGTAACACTTTAACGAATTTTTAATTAACAAACTCAACGATTTCAAAGCAAGCAATGGCAACACTTTACGAGAAAAAAAAAGCATTTTTGTCTCCAGCGTGCGAGGCCTTGTATCGTAATTTCTAAATGTGTGCTCATTTAAAAATTATTTTGCGATACTGCTGTTGAATTGAATTTTATGGTTTATGTGCGATAAACATGATGTTTAATAAATAAAGGTAACACATAGACCAATATAAAAGACGCCCTTTTGGGCGTAATATAAAATCTGAAAACTTCAGATTTTTTTTAAAAATTTATTCATTTATTTACACTTTGCATAATTATGATTCACGGAAAATTTATTGAAAAACAACAAAGCCGTATAAAGGGTATAGAAACAGCACAGTACGGCGCAAGGCAACTGCGGTCAAGCAGAAAACTTTCACGTGTGTACGTATATGTATACATCCATGAGTGTGTGTTTCGATCTTCGCTGACATTAGGGGTCCACTATAGGATGGTAGGGGTACGGTTCACTATTTTGGATTTAGCAGATCCTGCTCGAAGCCATCACCTCCCTTAGTGAAATGTATTTAGCGTGCTTTCAACCTGAATGACCGAAGTGGCGATTCAGGCATGACGCTACACAAAATGTGAGTTTCATCCCAGCTAGCAACATTGAAAGATACGTTAAATTTAATGGAAAGTTACAAAATGCTTACCATTTTCAATAACACTGTAACTATTATCAGAAACACGGCAATAACAATTGTATATATTCTATACTCTGCTTTACAATAATAGCATATATTATATACACAGCCATCCTGTCTATAAGCGTATATAGATGCTCATAAATTATAATGCGCATACATATATAAATGCGACTGAAGTTTGTAAGCAAACGTAAAATAACAATATATGGGGTCAGTATGTTTGCAGTGCTTTGTATTATGTCACGACAAACACAATGATAACTTAATGAAATTTGCTGTCTTTCAACATAATTTTTTTCTCCTTCATGTTTTTCACGACTGTAATTGCATTGTTAAATACTAGCATTAAATATGTTAAGCTCGGTAAGCGAATTCCCTAAGTGCACATTCGTTGGTTTGGTCTGATTTATTTAGTTACGGCATAACACTCGACGGCTACCTTCCTAAGGGGAGGGGTGCCTCCGTGGAGAACTTTCAAAAGAAACTGGCTCGTATACACGTTATATATGGGGAAAACCGCGAAAACGCCCACGCAGGCAGTCCATTCTAACTTCGGACCGAACCACCAGTTTTCAGAAACTCTATCTTTTGGCTGCTGGTGGGTACCTAAGTGCACATTGGTATAACAACCAAGGGAGCGAATTCTAGAATGGGCCAAAGGGCTTCAACTGTAATTTTGATCGTGTAATGTTTCGCGAAAAGGGAAACAAGGAAATATTTTCTAAAGTTATGTGAGATATCTAACATGTATTCGTTTTTTTTTGCTAAATGCGGCTATCCAGATGCAGTCTGTCTATCATAAGAAAAGCTCTCCCCAGTTAGTCTGAAGCTGTCTGTGTCCTGGAAACAAGCCTTGATCCATTTTCCATTTCCTTGACCCATCTTGAAGACGAATGATAACTTTTCCCCTAAGCCAACAGTCGCCCAAAACGAAAACCGAATAAAGCAACTCTTGGTTCGCCCCTGCTGGAAATATACTAGCTCTGTTACTGTAGCGACCGCCACCCACCAGACACTGTGTCGGGAGCTCTTCTTCTCATAGATAAACAGTACTTACATTTCAGTTATTTCGCAAAAAAAAAATTAAACAACAAAATATTCTCATAGATTGTAGACCGGTAGTAAAAACTGATTTTCAAAGACAATCAATCATAGCAAATCTATCATTATGATGCTGGAGCCCCCAATCTGCGATTGAGAAAAGAAAGTGCAAGCAATTAAGAAATTCGTGATCGGCGATTCTGTTTGAAACGATTCGTAATTCATTGCAGAAACGCTTTACGCGGGACGTATGCGTTCATTAGTATCCGGGGTGAATGATATCGTATATACTATATATATATATAT
>KK117939.1:169986-192967 GCA_000611955.2 Stegodyphus mimosarum | reverse complement strand
ATATATCTGTATACATATATATATATTTTCATACGGAACATCTTTCTGGCTCTTTAGAGGAAAATAACTTTATGCAAACATTTCCATCATTCTCTGCAGACGTGACAAAGCTTTATTTCTCACAAATCCCTATACATTTTGCAACTACTGCTAGATCAGTTTCAAAACACCTAGAATTTCCTTTTCTTTCAGCTATAAAGGAAGAGTCAGCAGGAGTTACACTTGTAGTATATCGTAATTGTAGGTATGTCTACCCCCTTTTCAAATTTTTGTCCACTATGACACATCGCGTTGCCTTCCTGAATTTTGCTCTGAACCTTTGATACGTTTTTAGCAGAAAAATATCTCAATAATAGCTAGGTATTGGTAATTTTGATATAATCGATTAAAGTAACGAAAACCGTCCCCCGGTGCATACTCTATCAAAATTGGGACGGAACTCTCCAAAGTCATACTTTCACTCCATCTTTAACTTGTCCAAGGTCCATGCCATAGTGTCTGCGCGGCATATGGCACTCTAAATCTACGGTGAATCGGAAGTCTTCTTGAGAGATTGGAGATAGGAGAAGAGGGGTGGAGGACTCTTGGTCTCTTCCCTTTCGGCAGCTCTTCATCAAAACTGGGCGTAGGACTTGGCAAAGTCGTACTGTCACATGTATGGTGCTCAAGGCTGTTGCCAACGACAGGAGCAATACTGTACTCCTTGCCACGATGAATTCCGTGTGCGTGTTCCGATGTTATTTTCAGACCAGTGAAATACGTCGTAACAAGAATATGTTCATAACAGTTGCATACGCGATTCTGCGTTCTTCGTCACGATAAATTTCTTGGACTTGATATGATGTTATATTAAGCCAAATGAGATAAATCACAACAAAGGAACGTAGGTCACAAGATTGACGCCCAAATTTTTTTAAATAAATAAAAACGTGAATTGAAGTTGATTGAAGCATTTACTACGGCTGTTTTGCTAATCTAAAAGGTTCAAATTTGCTCATTTGTAATGGCCAGCATTTTCATTGCAAGCTAAGCTTTATATATAAAAAATGATTGTACTACATAGTAGTGTCAAGCTTTCTGCAAACTATCCAACAAACGTTTTGGAACTTCGATTTCAAGGAACTGTTTCCTTAAAGACCCAAGTGTCTAGTACTATCTAAATTTTTTAAGGTAAACAGTTGTTGCTGTTGCTAATGCTTACTTCTCTGACATATAGTTAGCCCAAGCCCACGGAATTCCTCATGGTAACGATCACAAGGTTACCCATGTGGTTGTCAACAGCCTTGAGCTCGTTACAGATGACAGTGCATTTGAGCTTAATTCTCTTGAGAAGAACTTCGGTTCCACGCATATTTAGAGTACCCCATGCCGGACGGACATGCTAATCACTATGCCGGCTGGGCGTTAGAGTAAACAGTGTTTATTTAAGTGACGAATCTAAAATTGTAATATGATGGACACTGAAAATATGTTGCAATATGAAAAAAAAATCGTATTTTTCCAGCTAGATTTTGAGCACTTTTTCTGATCTAGTTTGTAATGAATGATTTCATGTCTTAGCAGATATTAAACTTAACTAATCTCAGTGGCACAAACGCCTTACTGGGCCACGACTTGCAGTGCTCTTATTCTGCTTTCTTGACCTTTGGGTCCTGGAGTGCATCAGCATATGCCCTGGATAAGTAGTCAGCTTATCGCAGGATCCCCGTTGTTTAGTCCACAAGCGAACTTGGCACTCATTTTATCGACCCACTTAAGGGATGAAAGGCTGAGTCAACCTGGCCCAGCTCGGGGATCGAATCCCAGACCTATGCAGCAGCTGCGCAACGCGCTAGCCATTCCGCCACCGGGGGTGCTTAGCAGATACTGCTCAAATATGAAATAAATAAATAAACAAAACTTACGCATCTTCAATGTAGAACATGTGACTATCAGCAGCAAGGCATTTACCCTTGAAGGAGAAGATATCTTTTTCAATTTTGATGGGCGGATGGACTCCTTTCTGAAACCAAGTGCCAGTCCATTTTGAAGGAAACTCGCAATCCTTGGGTGCTGTTGAAAGTAAAGATACATATTTAATTTCATTAAATTTACATCATTCGAAATCATTTTGAATACTAAACACATGAGGTATATGGACAGCGATTTTAGAAAATGGGAAATATAGGAGTATTATCCAGCCGCTACTTTATTACTTTATTGAGTTTTCAACATTCAGAAATTAAACATAACTTTAGGCATTATTTCTAAAATAATTTAAACGCGCTCTTTCCGAAACTTTCTAAGTTTTTTTCCATTATTTTGTTTTCCTCTCTCTATAACGCCTGTTTTCGTGGTGTTATTGGAAGCATGTATGGCTAACAGTCGGAAAGCCCAAAATTCCTATCCTAGACTTGGCATTGCACATTTTTCATGTTTTCTTCTTTCACAAATTTAACTCTACAATGACGTCCTATCTAAAAGAAGGTGGACGGTAATTAGACACCACCAAGATTTGGCGACTGGATCTCTACTTCGCCAGTTGCCTTTTATGTGGAGGAGACTGTTATGTGTTTTTCCCTCCTCACCGCCTTCGTGCTCCGATTGGAAACACATCTGGCTAGAAATCAGTAGCTCCTGAGCTCGAACCACGGCGAAGGCATAGATTAATTTTCTTGTTTTCTGTTGACAGAGCTAATGCATAAATAACTTAAAAAAATTTGCAAACGAATTTTGATAATCTTTCGAATAAGAGAGAAAATATTTAATTGTTGTTTATCCTACGGTAAAATTGTTCTTAATCCTATAGTAGTTTGCCTTTTATGAAATATGTAAAACACGAATTAAATCTCACTTCCTTGGCATATATATATACGTGTGCGTGCGTGCGTGCGTGTGTGTGTGTGTGTGTGTGTGTATAAAGAAACATAATAATAGGTTTTTGCGAGGTAAGAAATGAAAACTTTAGTAAGGCCAGAAACTTCTAAAAACCTTTAATTAGAAAGAATTGAGTTAAGCGTACATATATAATAGAAAACGTTTCATATATCATATCAGATATTCAACTGAAACCATGAATTAAAAAATTTTTAGTAAAATTTTTTATATTTTAATTAGTATTTTCTAAACTTCTATTGCTTCAAAAACAAAAAATTTGTAAAGAAAAACCTTAATTGCAAAAACACCAAAATCAAAACTAAAAATTTTAGTATTGATAGAGTAGCTATTGTCATTGATCGAAAAGTAATCGACTTATGAAGGGGAACCAATCAATCTACCATCAATTAACAACAACTAAATTAAGCGAGAGTGTGCAGTCTTTCTTTTAAGTGAGCACCTAGAATCAAATCATAGTACGATATATTCAATAGAAGCAATAGAAGTTTAGAAAATACGAATTAAAATGATGACTAATTATTTTTTTTTAAAATCCGTGGTTTTAATTGAATTTCTGATACTTGACTATGGTGTATGAAACGTTTTCTATTATGAATTATTGGTTTATTACTTGCAGCTTTAGTACAGGCTTTCCAATTTACTCACAATTACTTTATTTAGAATATATATATTAAATTCTGTTGTTGTGTGTTTGTTTTGTTAAGTTTGAAGCTGCTAGGATAGATAATGTCTTCTTCAATTTTATAGTTATTGAAGGCGATAATGTCGTCTACATATCTGTACACGTGGTTTTATATATATATCTAAGAGAAATAAAGGCTGCTCAAATATTGAAGAATGTTTAATTAAATAAATGTTACCAAAGATGCTTAAAATGCAGGGAAATAAGTGAAATAACGAAAGAATAAAATACACTCACGTTTGTGAAAATTGCAATACCAAGAAGGAATCGTCATAATTGAATGCAATTTAATACACAGTTGAGTGGTAGTGGTACAAATAAATGATTAAATGTTCAAAGCAAACAAACAAGAACAAGAGATCAGAATCAGTATTTTGTGTGGCCACCACGCGCCGCAATAAGTGCTGCTACACGACGTGGCATGGAGTCAAACAAAGTTTGAATGTCTGACTGAGGAAGAGCATTCCATATCGTTTGTACGCGTACCCAAAGTTCGTCTGCAGACGCAACAGGACGAGGATCACGAGCAAGACGCCGACCAATGACATCCCACACATGTTCAATTGGCGACATATCCGGGGAACACGCAGGCCAAGGAAGAAGCTGTACCTGCTGCGCTGCAAAGAAGGATTTAACAATCCGAGCAGTATGAGGGCGGGCATTGTCCTGTTGAAATACAGCGCCTGGCAAGCTTTGAAGGAAGGGAACAGCTTCGGGCTGTAGAACTTCACGGATATACCGGTTGCTGTTCAGATTGCCCACAATTCGTAGCAATTGAGATCGTCTATGATATGCTATGGCGCCCCAGACCATAACTCCGGGTGTTCGTCCACTGTGGCGTTCGATAATGCACTCCGGAAGGTGGCGTTCACCGGCATAGCGTCTGACACGAATGCGGCCATCATGGTACCACAAATTAAAGCGGGATTCGTCAGAAAACACGACATGCTGCCAATCAGCACGCCAGTCTCTATGCTGATTGGCCCATTGTAGCCGCAGGCGGCGATGGTCGTGCGTTAGGGGGATCCTGTATAAAGGAGTCCGTGCGCGCAGTCCACACTGCAGCAGACGTCTACGAATTGATGAAGCACACAATGAAACACCTGTAGCTATTGACCACAGTGCTGCCAATTGTCTAGAGGAAGCTGTACGGTCCGTCCGCGCCATGCGGACCAGGTGTCTATCATCGCGAGCTGACGTCACATTTCGGGGTCCACTCCCGGATTTCCGAGTTGTCCGACACTCGTCCGTCCACTGCTTCCAAACGCGCATCACTGTGCTGCTGTTACGCTGCACACGAGAGGCTACTGCACGATACGACAATCCAGCTTCACGAAGGCCGATGATTCTCCCTCGTTCAAACTCTGTAAGTTGTTCAAATCTCGCTCTCTTTCGTCGACGAGGCATAAGTACAGATTGAGTTAACGTTTACCACTAGCAGATAACCACCGATAACCATACACGCCTCGCTACAGCCGTCTATTTATTCGGATCCATCAGCCGTTCAGAGGGCGCTGCTCAGCATACGCATGCGCTGCGGATTTGCAATTCTAATCATTTGCATATCATGCGCTACTTTGCATTTCCTGAAAATTTCAGCTCACTCGCGTAAGTCCTTCATGGTGTTGCAATTTTCACAAACGTGAGTGTATATAGAATGTATGCCAACCAAAACTGGCAATCTAATACAAGAGTAAAGTACTAATTATGAACAATATGAGGCAAAAATCAAATTTGAAACAGAATTAAATTAATACAAATCAGGAAAAAATTAAGCAACAACGGAAAAATATTTTGCCCTTTGTCAAAAGCCAGAGGAAAGGATTATCATCAGTGCCACATTTCTAAATTATATCTGCATGAATTCATTCATTTTGATGTGCTAATTTATATGATTGTTACAATCATGTAAATTTATAAGAAATATATATGAAATATTATATTTCATATTACATATACTATAGATATAAAATTTATTATTAGAAAAAGTATTTACGTATCATCTCCAAGGAAAAGAAATTTAATTAAGGCTAGGGATTATTAGAAAAAAATTTAGTAATTTTAAGTAACTTTCCAAGTCAGTATCTAAGTTATCTAGACCTATTTTAGTAAAATTATTTAAAATCTGCAGTAACAAAAAACTATTTAAAATCTGCAAAGAAAAATTCTTTGACGGTATATATATTACATATATTTTATATGAATTTATATATAGTTAATAGCTTAAATGAATACCAAACTGATTCATATAATTTAATTTAACAGCTTCTTAAAATATATATATTTTTCTGTATTAAATTCTTATTATTTTGTAGGGATTTATATTTATTTTAAAAAACAATTTAATTTAATTTTCCGTTACTTCCTTATAAGCTTTCATTTCCCCTAATGGTCAATACTAGAATATTTAAGTTTGGTAGCGCGAGTGAATTAATGCAAATTCTACCTTGAGGGGAAAAGGTTTAAGTACTGACTTCTAGAAGCGAAAGTTAGAGAGTGTGAGCGAACACTGTGCTTTTGTAGCGTGAGAGTCTACTTGGCATTTATTGCTGGTTAATGTGATGTAACAGCTGTTACTTTGCTGCCCCTAGAGATTGACGCTGTGTTGAAAACAGGATATTTTGAGCGTTGTGGCGTAATTCTACTACTTGTTAATATCTTCAAATTTTTAGTTTAGTTCTTGTTATTTGAAGTACCGCCCGAGTGAGACGTAGTGTGTTAGCGTCAAGTCGACGCATTGTGAATTTTAAAAGATTGAATAAAGGGTTCTTTCTACACGAGTTTCAGCTGTTACATTACAAGATAGACCAGAGAATCCTACACGTTAAATCAAAGAAATATTTAAAAAATGTTAAATTATTAACAAGCTTCATTTCCTCCAAGAAAAATACGATCCTGTTAATTGGAATTCAGGTAGTTAAAGTGCTTAGGGCTCTGTCGTCTACATACTTGTTTTATGAGTTTCACCAACATTAACAACTTAAACATTCTGCTAAACAAAGACCATAAGATTATTGAATAAAAATTAGAGCAAAGTGTACTGCATGCTTTCGTGATAACAACTGGTTTCAAAGCATTTTCACAAATTGATAACTAATAATTATATATCACAGATAAAAGTTACAAAAAGGAGTAGAGATTTTTTGAAGTATGCAAATTATCTCGAATATGTGAAAATAACTAATACATAATGCACACGAAGAATATCGCTAAAATTGGTGGCGTGACAGACAACTCCTTTTTGACTCGATCGGTTTAGCGATCAAGCTATGGCCCGAAGTTCAGAAGTTCTACACTACGCACAGTAGCACTAGCCAAGAACAACGATTTTCCCAAGATCCTTTTATAGGCAAACTTCACCAAACATTAATAAATCTAACTAAGTAGACCAAGGAACAATTGGTTCGTGAGACTAATTATAAGTGACTCCATGACATCAGCAAGATCTAAGAAAAACAACTTAGGGAGGGTATGTCAGTCAGCAGTGCAGTAAATTCTTTATGTTTGTAGTGAAAAGGAAAAACATTCTCGTTTAAAAAAAGTTTGCATTTCTGGGATTTGAGGTTTTTAGCAATGGTCTACTCCACAACATGCAAGATAATAGGGATATGCAGGGCAATTATTTGGTTATTATCTGTAAAATAATACTCTACACAATGGTCATTACATCTTCTCTGTCTAATCGCATGCGGAAGATTAATGAACTTTATTCAATTAAATGCATTATTTGTTATTCTAAATTTATCGGATCATTTAAATAAAATCAAAATTTTACAAATAAAGTTGTGTTTGAAATAATTCCACCTCTGTTGCTTGAAAACCCATTTGTAAATATCAAGATTCACATTAAACACATTATTTTTTACCATAACAACTCTCATTATATCCACAAACAGAATTATGTCTTCATGAAACGTAACCTCTAATGAGTTGACCTAATAAAAGGAAGTATGGTTATTTAATTTATTTCCCCCTGCTCTGGTTGGCAACGAAATTGTAACTAACAAAACTGCCTTTAGCCTAATTAACATACACTTCATTACTCAGCAAAGCTATCAAATCAGCCCAGATAAAAAAGAGGAAGGGTTATTATTTTCTAACACTGTCACTCATTTACCAAAACTGTTTTTGTTTAGGAAAGTCACTGCTAATTCGTAGCGCATTAAAATGGGAAATAGCTGTCTCAAAATTAATTGGAAAGCTTTATAGTAGCGCTCCGAAAATATTCAAGATTTTTTCCAACTTTAGCAAGAGATGGTGGAGGCTTTAATTAGCATACTGTCTGCGTTAGAGAAAGGCACATTTTTTTCTCCTCCACCAAGTGCCATAATGTGATTCAAAAAAGCAGAGCTGGGTAACCAGGACAGCGAAACTTGCATTCAAAGGTTTTCTCTTCAGCAAAGAAACCCCAAGGAAATCAACTTATTAATTTGCTGATGACTGATTTTTAGGGAGTGCAGAAAGTCGTCGGGAGAACCTTAATTTAATGTTGTTAATAAAGCAAGTACTTTTTTCATAAAGGGCATAAGAAGATGTTTTGCACATAAATTTATTTTATTTGCTCAGTTTTAATGGAAGCGATATTTTTTAGAAATACGTTTAGGTAGTATTTCTGGGGAAAGAAATATTTCACTTTCTCTGTGATTCTGTTAATTCGTTTTCACTATTTGATATATAAAGTACAAGATAAAATTAATATGGATACACATAATGTCTGATAAAATAGGTGAAAACAGTTGACGTATTTTTTTATTGTAAAGGAAAAGCAGTGAAAACGTTAACCCCAGAATACAATACTTAGTTTATGTACGCTACTCCAAATCATTTTATCTCAACAATTTCCAAGTATAAAAAACAAATGTAGAACGTTTCATTTAAAAGGCTAACAAATTAACTTTCGAGTTAACAAAAGAAATTTTCATTTTACAGTTTAAAGTTCTACATAACGCTTTTCAAAGGAATCAGAATTAGGAAATGGAAATTTACTTGAAATCAGGAAATAAAATGTATTTTTTGAAAACATTTTCTGCAGATTAAGCAGCTATTTAGTGGCTATTTACCCGAAACACCTAAGTTTTATAACTTAAAGACTGCTGCTCTAGCAACGCTAGCCACTAACCGTCACATTTGATTTAAATATCAGCCTTCCTAGAATAGAAGAGAAACACGCCAATGTGACAATCAAAATCGCTGAAATAACCTTGTATTTGGGTTACATTTATTAAAACACTCAATCGATTTCGAGGGCAGCTACAGGTCCCTCCTCATCAGGAGAACGTTTTTCTAGAAATTTCGTTCTCCCGATGAGGAGGGACCTGTAGCTGCCCTCGAAATCGATTGAGTGTTTTAATAAATGTACGCCAAATACAAGTTTGTTTCAGCGATTTTGATCAGCCTTCCTGTTTCTCAACGGAATCGCTTTCATAGAAATGGTGTTATCTGCATTTGGAACAGAGAATATCTGGCCTCACGGAAATCACAGCGGGCCCAAGGGTTATATCCTGCAATTTTTCACAGGATAAAAGTTGACCAGTTTTCAACCGATTTTAAATGAACTCACATTTTGACTGGACATGGCAATTTTAAATCCTATTTAAAGCGATCTAAACTGACCTCAAGTGCTTTGTGGATCCACGATGAGGAGTTAAGCTTATTCTACTTGAGTGCGTTCGTCATGTCCAGCAGAGGAAGATATTTCAGGCCATTTTGGTCTGATTAATTATGGTAAACCTCGGGCGCTATACGCCTAAGGGTTAGAATGCCTTCATAGAAGACTTTATTAGGGAAATTGACGCATACGAGTTGCGCATGAGGAAAACCACGAAAATGTCCATTCATTCAATCGATTCGCGGAATTCGAACCTGGGACCGAACTACCAGAGTTCCGCGACTTGACCGCTCGGTCGCTGTTGGAGCTTTCAGGCAACTTTGAAGCACCTGTATGTATCTTGACGAGCAATTCTTTCTGAACGTTTTCGGACTAAAGAGGCAGTTTCTGCTTTCGAACTTTCATTCTCAATTTAGAATACTAATTAATAATTTTTTATCACTTTTCTTTTCCTTTACTTATTATCTGTCTTACTAATTTATATAATTTATTAATTCAAAGGGACAATTTGTCCAAAAAAAGACTATTAATTTCATTTTGGCATTTTGCGTCGATTCACTATAAATCTCGGTTCACTTTCCAAATTGTTGCCACCAAATATTAGAGTCCTGTGTTATATTTAATGAAATTGAATAAAGAAGAATCTGCATAAATGTATCTATGTTTCTCGCATTGCAATAAAATAATAGTACCTAGAGCCACCAAATTTTGAATAACGTAATCTTCCATGGAATATGAGCATCTGGAAACAATAATTTGGAATTTTTTTTATTATAAATTTCACATTTTGTAACACTTTAACGAATTTTGGATTAACAATGGCAACACTGTACCGAAAAAAAAAATATCTCCAGCGCGCGAGACTGTCTATCAGAAATTTTAAAGATATGCTAGCTTTAAAATTATTTTGCGATTTTGCTGTTGAATTGAGTTTTATGGTTTAAGTAGGAAGAACGTGACATTTAATAAATAAAGGTAACACAGAAAACGTTAAGAAAACGCCCCTTTGGGCATAATGTAAAATCTAAAAGCTTTCAGATTAATTTCTTTTATTATTTTAATTAATTTATTTTTTTAAATAATTTTTACCGACTTGCAAAGCTACTGTACATTTGTTTATTTTGTCAGTGGCATAATATACTTATGTAAGCCTCGTGGTCTACTTTGTTTGTCGAATACGAGAAGGGAGTTAAATTTAGAGTTTGGGAAAAAAATAGTTATTTAAGAATTGTCAAATATATATTTGACAACCTGCAAATGTATATCGGTAATGTCAGCTTTAATGTCGAAGTAATAATGGTTTTGCTATTTTCTTTAAAAACCTTTCTCACCTTTGACGATCAAATAAAGCTCATCTTTGATGAGTTAAAGAACATGATAATCATATTTCTGGCAGTCTTTGCACTAACAATCCCATCATAACCCCTTACAGTTGCTTGTATACCAGCATCCGAGAAGTTATTAGGTATACACTTAGTTTACACTCCCTAGGGGACTCGCTGCGCACTGGTTCGTCTTATATATCTATTTACTAGATTCAGAAATCTAGATAGAATGTGATTCGGCCGTGTTATTGGAGAATACAAGAGCCATCCAATCAGCTTACTTCCCCTCAAGGCAGTAAACGAGGAATCCTTGAGATCAGTTTAAAAGATTGAAGCATAGTACGTTTTACAATTAGAGGGCATCATAATTTAATTCGTAAATTAATGAATTTAACTCGTAAAAGTATTGCAGAAGAATGTCATCTATCCAGATTAATTTGAATGCTAATGTTTCAGAATATATTTTCTTTGACATGGTATATAGCAAACATTTTCGGATATTAATGATAGAAATAAATACAGACAGTTCTGTTAAACACATATATAGATCTTAAAATATATACCTATATCAGTATTAAAAGTAAGGTATAAAATACTACAAAGAATGAAAAACAACGAAAACAGCAGTATACGTTTTGTACTATAGAGGTTAACCTTTCAAGAAACACTTTTTTAGATACAAAGGGGCAATTTGGCCTGAAGAGCTATTAATTTCGTTTTGGCATTTTGCGTCGATTCACTGAAAGCGTTGTTTCACTTTTCAAATTGTTGTCACCAAATATTATCGCCCTGCATCAAAGAAATTAAATAATGAAGTACTTGCATAAATGTATGTATGTTTCTCGCATTGTGATAGAACAACTGTACCTAGAGCCATCAAATTTTGAATACTGGGCATTTCCACCGGAATATGGGCATCTGGAAGCCCAAATTGAAATATGGAATTTGTTTTATTACCCATTTCATACTTTGCAAAACTTTAAACCAATTTTTGACTAACAAACTCAAGGATCTCAAAGCGAGCAATAGCAACATTGTACAGAAAAAAAAATTATCTCCAGCGCGTGAGACTGTGTTTCGGAAATTCTAAAGATACGCTTATTTTAAAATTATTTTGCGATATTGCTCTTGAACTGAATTTTATGATTTAAGTGCGAAGAACATGATATTTAATAAATAAAGGTAACGCACAAAATGTTAGAAAAACGCCCCTTAAGACGTAATTTAAAATCTGAAACATTTTAGATTTTTTTTCACTATTAATTTTGATTAAATTATACTGGAATATTTTTGCATGGATACCAAAAATCACTATTACGGACAGACGTGGCAGAAGACGAGACATAATTTCTTGCTAATTTTAGGTAATTAATTTTTGATACGCGTGTTCTGATTCCCACATGATCTGAGAGCCATCTTAATAAGAAAACTAAACATAGATATGATAAACTGAAAAACGATTGTAAAAATATGCTAACGTTTAATACTGAATTTATATTGAAAATATATGCCAACATTTCAAACTGCATCGGTAATTCTAAACATATGCATACTGCTTTTAGAATCTTTATGATTTTACTCTTGAATTATATACGATGTAAATGAAAAGAAAACGGTGATTAATAATAAAGCTAAAAAGACAAAAAAAATTGCGTCAGCAAGAGTGAGTGCAACAGCAGCCTGGGAGCTCAGCGAGTGTCAAAAACCTTAACAAGTGCTTTTCAGTGATCGTTAAAATCTGAAAACTTTCAGAATTTATTAGTCCAAAGGGATTTAGTCCCGAAGGACTATTACTTTCGTTTTGCGATTTTGCGTCGAATCACTCTGAATGCCCGTTTCACTTTTCAAATTGTTGCCACTAAATGTTATCGCTCTGCATTAAATTTTAAAAAATGAAAAATCTGCATAAATGTATGCATGTTTCTCGCATTGTGATAAAACCTAGAGCCATCGAATTTTGAATGACGTAATCCTACTGCGAATATGGGCATCTGGAAGCCCTAATTTTGAATTTGAAATTTGCTTTATTATCGATTTTATGTTTTGTAACATTTCAACGAATTTCTGATTAACAAACTAAATGATTTCAAAGCGAGCAATGGCAACACTGTACGGAAAAAGAAAAACATTTTTATCTCCAGCGCACGAGACTTACGGAAATTCTAAAGATATGTTGATTTTAAAATGATTTTGCGATATTGATTTTGAACTGAATTTTATGGTTTGAGTACGTAGTACTAGTACATGATATTTAATAAAAAAAGGTAGCACACGAAACGTTAAAAAAATGCGCCTTTGGACGTAATTTAAAATCTGAAATCTTTCAGATTTTTTTTTATTTATTGACTGATACATTTTTTAATCTTTACTGCATTTCCTTCAAACAAACTGCATAATGTATTAAAGATAGCAAACAAACGTTGAAAAAAATGGTTTAACAAGAAACAGGGGTACTGTTCTGTTATCAGGACCGGATTACGTATATATGCATATATGCCTAGGTGTATATGTTCATTTCTGAAAGTATATATATACGTAGGGATGTATTAATGTGCATACATATATACATATACGCACATACATTTCTGAATCCGGACTCGATAACAGAGCAATACCGAAACAAGTATAAAGCTGCTTACTTTTTTAAGAAAGTTTTAATTTGTCAAAATTATCAAATAGTGAGAAAAGAGTTGAAAAACCTAAAAAAAATGGAGCTATTACCAGCGGAAAAAAAGTTTCAAACCTAGAAATTCGTAAGAAATTTTTAAGAAAGGAAATGACTCACGAATAGCACCCTCTTATAAAAAAGATTAAGAAGCATGCTTGAGTGACAAAACGCATTAAAAATAAATTATGCAAGTGTGTTGTAAACATAAACGTCAGGTTTATTTGATACGAATTACTAAATTTTCTGTTAAATTCCTAAATTCCAAAGAAAAGTCATTTTTTATCCTTTAAACAAATACCGAAAAGCCGTTGCTTCTTAAGAAGGAAATAAAAAGACATCAATTGAAAGGAGACCTGGAACAGTGTTATCTGGAGCATTGAGATTTAACGTTAACAGAAGACTTGGAGAAGATTTGCTGCCTGAGTTAAAAAGCACATACTGTGAAGAACTCTTTTACTTTAACTCCTCTAATAGTGACATCAGAACCAGCCCACAAAATTCATCGTGACAAGTACAAAATTGCGCCTGCCATTGACAAGAGTCTTGAGCACCACGCGACAGTTCGACTTTGCTCATTTCCGCCCATGCGACACAGATACTATACATTTACAAACATACATGTCTTCTCCGGGAACGCGAGGCCCTTCGGTACGGCAGTCAGGGCGCCTAACCACTATCCCAGTTGGGCGGCTTTGAAGAACTGTAATTTAGTTATACGCTAAAAAACGTATGGCAACAAAAGGTATGGGAGGAACTTGGGTGAGTCACAAATTTTCAGTAAAAGAAAACTCATCAATGATATACTAATCTCAAAAGTAATATCATCAGGCTGTGAACTCGCTTAAATAACGGGACACTTTATCTTTCAGTTGAATTTCTGAGGTTGTCAAATTAGTATTCAGTCAAATCATTGGTTCAGGAAATTTATATTGCACTGTTAGTATCATTAGGCAATAGTTCTGAACTAAGCCCTATCGAATACATATGGCGTCGATTAAAGAATGTTGTTAGTCAGACTCAATAATAGAACAACGCCAAGAGGACGTGTTAAACTCTCATTAGGGCAAAAATAACTGTTGACTTTATAAGAAAATAAGAACTCCTTGCGCGAAAAGAAGAAAACGTTGCCTTCTTATAGTCCCTTGTGTATTTCTTCAAAACGGTTTGAATTATTTCATTCACTGCGTACTATGCTGTTAAATTAAACCCTTTTATAATAATGCATGCAGTATATATAAGGCTCAGCAGGAGCAGAGCTGAGCATTAAGTCGCAGAACACTGGTAGTTCGGTCCAGGGTTCGAATCCCGCGAACGAGATAATGGAATGGGCGCATTAGTGGTTTTCCCCATGTGTAACAATCTAAGAGCCGATTTCCCTTAGAAAGTCTTCCATAAAGGCATCCCTTCCTTTAGGGTGATAGTCCTCCAGTGCTTTGCAGTGATTAAATAAACATAACCAATGTACATAAGTAAAATCTGAGGTACTCATATTATGTTTGAAATTAGAGATAAAAGCTGAAAGAACGTCTTCAGAAAGTGTTAAAACTCCCAGTACTAAATTGCCAACACTTGTCAGTTTGGTTTATGTAATTACGGGAAAGCCTTGAGGCTATTTGCTGAGAGTGAGAATGCCTTCGTGGATGGCTTTCTAAGGAAAACTGGCTCGTATACATGTTTAACACGAACCAAGAAAACCTCCATATGTACCCAGCCCGTTTGCAGGATTCGAACCTCGGACCGAACTACCAGTGTTCAGCGACTTGACCGCTCGCCCGCTGGTGGTCCCGCTATAGTGGGAATTTGCAAGAGGGGATGATATTTAATGATCTGTTTAAATCTTTTGAGCATAATAATCCCAACGTGCAGAACGCTCAGATGTTACATTATTTAAAATCCTTATTTAAAAGTGATGCTTATCGTTATGTACAATCAGCAGAGGTAAAAAATTACAATTATGTGAAAGCGTTGTAATTATTAGAGGATCTTTGCTCTGGTAAGCGTGAGTTAATATTTGCACATATTAGAAGACAATGGTTTTAGGACAATATGATGTTATATTTAAAAATATTCATTTTGAAAAGTTTGCTTTTGGGCATTAATGTAACTGGGAAGAATTTCAGGCAATCGTCCAGCCTACGAAGCGGCGGAGCGTAAAGTCGCCGAACACTGGTAGTTTGCGGCAGGGTTCGAATTCCGGGAAAAGGGCTTGCTTCATTAGCGTTTTCCTGATTTTCCTCATTTGTAACATGTACACGAGGCAATTTTCCATAGAAAGTACTTCACGAATGCTTCCTTCCCCTTAGCCTGATAGCCCTATCGTGCTATCACCAAAACGGAAATGCAAAATTCTTTAACATTCTTTGTATATTTATTTAATATCAGTAATGCTGCTTCTAAAATCACTTAGTGAAAAAGAACGAACATAAAATATTACAATTTTTGCTTATGTGCAAAAGCCCTGAACACATTCGCAAAGTAAGAATTAACAGCTTCTCAGAATTTGTAAGCATGTGTTGCTTTTTATATTATTTCCTCGTCATACAAATAATTTAATGTTGATTACATAAATGCAGCCGTACCTCTTTTCATATCCGTACGTACTTCGCGGAGATAAAATAAAACTGTTCTGCCATCCATAAAGGAAATGTTTCTAAATCTCACAAAACATCAACTCTAATGGGAGCTAGGCTAAGTTAACAAATACCACAAAGCTAAACTACACACGGAAGCAATCGATAATGTCTCAGGATAACAGAGGAAACCACTAACAACACACACAACCGAATTTAACGTGAGTTTTAGAGAACAGAAAAGGAAATTCGGCCTGGTGTGTTGTAACAGGTGGCAGCTTCATACATCTCCAAAGAGAAACTTTCACCTCAAAGTTAAACCTAAAACTGCGTTAAATATTCTGCGTGCTTACTTCTAATGCATTTATTCATGTCCTATAGGCAGGAAACCTTCGTGTTCTGCCTGGTAACACGCGATTTTAAATCATTTCGCGTAGGACTGAATACTTTATTCAGATCATGCGCTTGCCGAACCAGACTATAGTCTTTTTTATTAATGTTATTGTTGTTTCTTGATTCCCTTGCTTTCCATATTGACTTCTCTCCCATTGGGGAATCCAAAATGGCTATATAATGGTGCCAGAGAGATGGCGATAGAATAAGAAATAATTATTGTGTTCTATAATTTGTTCTCTGGCACGTGGTGACAAAATTTTATGTATTTTATTTCTGATAACAATAAGTTTCGTCTAAATGATCTTTCACTTTGTAAAGAATTGCAGGTGTTTTAAATGCAGCTCGCTTATTAAGATAGTACAGAGGCTGTTTGCACATTTTTAGACGATTTTGGTAAGCAGTAATAAAAACTCGTTTGCTGAAAAAGAAGTAATTGCAATTGTACTATGTTTTTAAAAGTCAAAATTATCGTCTGTGGATTGAAAGTTTTGTTTTTATTCAAAATGGCGAATTTAACAAAGCAGTGTTTCGAAGGCTACGTTTACGTCCTTTCCGAAGAGAAATATGCATACTCTGTTATCCAAAAACGATGTGAGAGTCATGGTTTTGTGATATCTAAAGCGTCGATAGGTAATATCATCAATAAGAAAGGAAAAAAAAACGTCGAATTGGAGCCTCAAGTGGGACAAAAATTCCAAACAAGTATCCAAGGATAAAACGGACGTCTTCGACTATTGCAAAGGTACGTTTTTAATGTTAAAAGAAAATTCCCCTAGTCAAAGGACAGTTGCAAAACCATTAAAATGCTCGATGTTCACTGTAAACAAAATGATAAATGTTGATTTAAATCTTAAGAAAGCGAAAAAACGCGATGTGCATCGTCTTGTTCCGAAGCATATCGCTCTATGCAGGATACGCTGCAGAATTCTATATGAGAAACACTTATTCAAAGAAAAATGGAAAACAATTGTCACAATAGATGAATCATGGGTGTATTTAAATGATTGTAACAAAAAAACAGCCATTTATTACCACAAAAGGGAAGAAAAAAATTTAAGTACATGGTTCAAAGAATCGAAAAAGGTTTTACTAAGGGATTCGTGATTGTTGCTGTTTTTTCTTATAATGGCAAGTTAAAAATAAAGAGAGTGCACACAAATGTCCAGATTAACTCCAAATACTATCAGGAACATATTTTATTGCCAATTTTTCTAAATGAAATACCATCGCTTTACCCGCAGTGCCATCCATCTGTGAGACTCCATCAGGACAAAGCTAGCAGTCACACATCAAAATCCACTGTAAATTTGCTAAAAGAAATGGAACAAAAAACTGGTATCAAGGCCATACCCTTCACTGATATCCCTACTAAATCTCCCGATTTGTTAACTATGGATTTTTGTGCTTTCGGACTTTTAAAAACTGCATCATCTAAACGTTGTCCCAAAACCCTAACAGGACTCTGGAAAGCTGTTCGGCAGGAATGGGATAGAATATCTCTTCTGACACTTTAAAAGGCATTATTATCCTGGAAATTGCGGTGTCGAAAGATAGTTCAGAATAAGGGATGTCAAATAGAACATTTAAAGCACAAGAATTTTATGTAACTTAGTTTTGTGAATACAATATACATCGTCTAAAAATGTGCGAATAGCCTCTGTTTAACAGGTATTCCAACACTCATTTCGATAATAGGGTGTATTACGGGCAATGGGCAATACTGTGATAAATTTCTGTAAACATTTTAATTCATTTGATTGCACTTTTGTTTTGGTAATTATTGTATTATTGCGTATTTTATAGTTTTATTTATTTATTTATTTATTTTTTTGCACTTACGTTATTAATTTTGAGGTTTATTTTATATTGAATTGAATGTAGGGTCCTATACACATTTTAAATTTATGATCACGTTGCGTTTATAGTCATTTATCCGTAAGTGTTTATTTATGGAAGATCAGTTCTATGTTAGGATGAAATAACACGAGAAATAAAATATTCTTAGTATACTACAAATAGGTTCTGCGTATTATCAAAATTCAGATGGTACCAAGCGGTCGACCTTGCAATTCTGAATACAACAACTTTTAAAATTGTTGGATTCAGAACTGGACCATGCACAGAATGCCGTGTTTTGAAAATATGTGTTCGGAACATACGTCTTTGATGCTACCATATTGTAGTATCTTGTGCTACTCTTTATGCTATTAAAAGGAATTTTGGATCTTTAATTCTGAATCCAACAACGTTGTAATTGATTAAAATAGCTCAGTTGGAACACAAAATATAGGAAAAAACATGTCGGTAGGTTTTCTTAATACTGAATTACCGACAACCTTCTTCTCAGTTTTTAAACATTTGGTAACCTTCCTGAATTTCAGTTCATTTTCAGTGACACTGAAAAACTGGTTTTTGGTGTATGTGTCTGAGATACTTCCACGGAAGGTTTCGTCGTTTTTAATGGTCTATAATATAATATTTTATGAAATACTACCCGACAAATTTATAGTTGTTCTGTTTCGTTAGTGGTTAGTAGTTTTTTGTTATTTTCTTTGAACACATTCCTTGATGAAAGTTCGAAGAGTTCTGTCGCCAACGATATCTTCAGCAGTGCGTTGCATTTGTGACTGCTCGTTTCTAAGCTCATGAATCATTGTGTAAATATCAACATGAGATTTTTTATCAAGTTTCAAAACGTTGTGCAACGACTCAATTCTGTATTTTTGTTATACCACAGTTTACATTATCGAAAGCGGACCAGAAATCTGGAGGAAATAAAGGATGACATCGAGTAATCCTTCCTCTTCTCATATTCTGCTGATCTGGCCATGTAACATAATTTTCCTTGAACCGTTGTGCTGCTGCATTTATTCATCAAACAAGACGTTTTACCACATCAAACACAAATGAAATATCATCAGACAGAATAAAATCAAAAGCTTGAATATGTCGAATTTTCAAACTAAAACTTTCATCTTCGCATACCTTTTAGCAAGCCTTGATGCCTGAATTTGGCGCCACAGATATTGTCCTGGATGAAAGAATATGCTTTACTAGTGGCATATGAGAATTCATGGCTAGAAGAAGTAATTGCTTCTTTTCTAAAATAATTGGTAATGAAACAGGGATTCATTTCGAGGCGATGTTGAACAGCAATGACTTGGAATACTGAAATAAATGAGTATAATATTGAAATAAATGAGTTTGGGGGATGTTATACTCCTCTGATATGTCGGTCATGAGAACGTAAACAAGAGGAAGTACTTTTGCATAGAGACGTAGATGGTATACAGGTGAAAGAAAAGTTCTGCAACAGTTTTAAATGCTCTGTCTACCATCTCTAACTGAGGGTTCATTAATTGTTTTATGGGGATAACGGGGTAAGGAATAAGAATATAAAAGTTTGAATAAATTTTGGTACTTACGGAAATTCCCGTCGACCACAAAAGACGGCGCCAATCGCGCCAAAATAGTAGAACCCTCGAACTATGTTCCCTTTCGAAAGAACATTTCCTTCGCACAAGTCCTAACATTGCAACGCCATTGCTTCTCAGTTTTTAAATAAAGCGCCATTTCCTGTCCATTAACATATTTTTTTAAGGCCGGTAAGATTCCATAACTTTCGTAAACAGCATGCCCTTCTGTAGTAGGCAGAAAAAGGAGTCTTTACTCAGGAATAATAACTTCACGTGTATTTAAGGTTACACCAAACCTGGCGCGTTTGAAGAAGACTTTTCCATTTTTGGCGAAACATCGCGTAGTTTGGCGTCCTTTCGTTAATAGACAAAAAAGGTCGACTGGTTTTTACGTAAGTACCTAATTTTTTATTAGAAATATTTCATCACCAATAGTCAGAGGATATAATCAAATTTCAGTATTTGCCAAAGTGGTTAACTATATGGGCGAAACATCAACAACATTTCTTTTTTAGATCAGGCTCATGATTGTATTCCCTTTGGTCCCATAGATGATGTTGTCCTACTACAGGTACAGTGTTCGCATACTCTATGCAATTCATAATATTTTGCGTTTCTCGCAACACCAATAAATCAAATCGTATATGTTTTAATCTTCGAATATTGTTGTCAACAATATTTATATATTTCAACTTATAATGCCCTTTTGTGAGAGTATAACTTCGCGCACTTGAGCCATTTTTCTAAAGTGATATGCGTACTAACCCCAAAGTATTCACATTAACACATGGCCAAATGTAAAACAGAAGTGCCAGTAATAGACAAGACGCATGAGGTACGGTGCAGTGTCCTACATTTCTCCTTAGTATTTCAGCCAAAAAGGCGAAACATTATTTTCTGCATTCTTTCTTGGCGTTCTTTAAGGCAGAAAATAGGAGACAGTGTTAACCCCATCCCCGTCTAGCTAGTGGTTGGAAGCTCTAACAACGCATCTCAGGGCGAATCATTTTCTTTGAAACGGAAATCCAGAAATTCTTTAGCAGTGAGAGATTCGAAGGGGGAGCAGTAGTGCATTTGAGAAACATTTAAGAGAAGAGAAGTTACGCTAACAAGACTAAATGTATAAAAACCAGGGACAAAAAGGGGGGGGGTTCTCCAGAAATGCAAAGTGCGACTAAATTGTTCACAAATTAAATAGCCGCTCAGACTAATTTAAAGTCATTTTTTATTTTTTAAGCATGATATTTTGCCGTCAAGTGGTAAATAAAAAAAATAACTTGTCGAACAAACGCTCCCGTCTCATAAATGAATGTGCAGCAAACGAGCTCATGCGGCCAAAGCATTCCTGATGGTCTTTGGCGAAATTTTGAATCCCCAGATTGCTGATATTCTTTAAAACTTTTGGTTGCTGGCCTAATCTGCGTACTATCTAAGTTTTCTAAATTAAAGGGAGAGTAAATTCCTCCATTTTTTATGAATCACATTAGTTTATTGATATTTATATTTATAGAAGAAAAGAACATACGGTGCTTTGTTACAGTGGTACCAAACCATATTTGGCAATTTGAGATTTGCGCCAAGATCTCAGCTATAATTTCGCCAAACTCTTGAAACGTGAATATAAAAATAAACAACACAATATAGTATAATAATAACAATAATACTCACATGTCGCTTTCTAGGAATCCTTATGATTATTATTATCATTTTTTGCATGTAATTGTTCCAGGCAACGCCAGCATTTTCGCGCACATTAATCTGTTTGTTCTACCATTTCATAGACGCGAACTCCTCTGCCGAAGAATACGTAAATCTAATATCAGTGACGAACGATATTCTCGAACCGTTAAACCGATTTCCAACACGGAAGCTTTCATCTTTTTTGGAATTTTTACATTGCACCTCTACATGATTTCGTTGTTAACGTAAAGTTTCATGTTGTGGTTATTTTCGCACAGTCTTTTGTCAGATAGAAGACATCTTTCTTAAAAAAAGGATACAACATCAACCTCTGTACTTCGTGTTTAAAGTTTGCTAACGTATTATTCACAAAAAAAGCAATGAATATGTATTTCTAAATAAACGATGCGAATTCGAAAAACCTCATCAAAAACAAAGAACACGCGGCGAGAAAGCAAAATGCAACACGATGCTAATATACAAGCACCCAACCAGATTTTGGCGACTATCTCGGTTGATTGGCGGTTCAATCTCGGGGGCTGCTATTATAACAAACAAGTACCGAATATACGAAGATAAAAAAATAAATTGCCTTTATAATTCATTAATGATAAAGTATGTAAAAGACATTTTAAATTACACGATTTAATCAAATGCATTGAAAATAAAAAAAAAAAAACAAATAACTCTCGTATTATCCTTTGGTAACTGAAAAAATGCTGGAACTGTTAACAGTGGTAAATATAAAATAAACTTAAGTTTTAATAATGCCAATCTAAAAAATTCGAGCCCAGAGTAAGCAAGTATAGATGAAAAACGTTTTTATACATTTCTCAGTCTTCTAGGATCTACCTTGATAGGAATTGCTGGATATTGTTCGGAGAACAGCCTTGGTTGAGTCAACTTGGCTTCTTTAAGGGTATGGGCGACATTTCGCCATGCCAACGGAAGTAAATACTACAGCAATAAATACTTATTACTATACTATAATAATAAATACTTATTACTATACTACAATAATAAATACTTATTACTATACTACAATAATAAATACTAATAATAAATACTACAGATAATAAGTAATACTACAGATAATTCCTTAGCAAGGGAAAAGTATTACGGCTGTCTACTTAGAGGAAGTACGTCATCGAATGACAACCATTGCCTGCCATACCACAATAAGCTATTTCTTCCTTTAATTACTATACTGCAATAATAAATACTAATAATAAATACTACAGATAATAATACTACAGATAATCCCTTAGCAAAGGAAAGGTATCACGGCTGTCTGCCTAGAGGATGTACGTCATCGAATGACAACTATTGCCTGCCATACCACAATAAGCTGTTTCTCCCTTTTTGGCGTCAAGGCTGTTCTTTGAACAATATCCGGAATTGCTCTGTTTTGCACATAAGCAAAACCTTTTTTAGCAATATCAAAACACAGTACAGTGATCAGCATAACTTCTGCGCATTGCTACTGAAGAATCATCGCCTGCTATATTTCTGGAGAATAAATATTAAAATGGATGGAAAATCTTTTTTGTGATCACATGCAGATATTCAAATATCTGAAGCCCTTTAAAATATTAAAATTGATTTTTATGTCTGAGCTTGTTCCAAATAAAATCTGAGTGGATATGTTTCGGTGTTTATGCATCGGAAAGTTAAAATTCAAAGCACTAGGTTATGAAATCAACAAACACTTTAGATATAACCTATTAAAGCGTCAAATATTTTTCTTCAATAAATACTC
>KK117939.1:157895-169638 GCA_000611955.2 Stegodyphus mimosarum | reverse complement strand
CTCCGTTAAAACTAAGGATGATTGATTGCTCTGCAGTAATATCAAACAACTACGAGTAACATACTACCTAATGAAACAAGTAAATTTGTATAAAAGTAGCGTTATACGTATAAAACTTTCTTAAGAAACTACAGCAGGTCTTGCTCTCTCGGTCTCTCATTTAAAAGACTTTCGAAAACTTTTGATTTAGCAACATATAAATGGAGATACGTTTGCATTCGCTGAGAAACTCAGTGCGTTCGTTGTATTAGTGAAATAAATGATGTGTTCATGAATAATGGACGCAAACCGATGAAGTTTGTTTACTATTATTAGAATTTTTATTAAGCATTATATAATTGTCTGCTTGTATTCTAACTGATAAAAATTTGATGTGGGCACCACGTGACTTCTTTGTACGGCCTATGAAATTACACACAATTTTCGTTGCATTTCATTAAAACTCATTTCCCAGAATTTGATTGGAGATATATTTCTTATTCAATCAATTCAGTTCTCATTTCGCGGCAAGGCAAAAATACATAAAAATTCAAAATATCTTCATTAAAAATAGAAAAATATGGAAAAATATAAAACATCAAATACAGGCAAAACAATTAAAAAACACTTTTTACAATTAAAATTAGAGTTTCTACGCAACAAACAAACAGTTCGGCCAGCGGGTAAAAAGGCATATCTTTCCGTGCGCAAAACTGAAAATTTACTTTTGCTCCCAGTCGGCAAAGAGACGTTAAAGGTGCAGAGATTGACTTAATTCACTATCCTGCTAAGTTTCAAATGCAAACAAATATGGCTGAACCGTTAGACTGAACCGCACTTAAACAGCGTTTAAATTGTTGACGATTCTACAACTATTGCATGCAAATTAACTAAAGGCATAAAAACATTAATCGGAATATAAGAACAACAGAATTTAATGGTTTTTAAAGCAAAAAATACACAATTTACCAACAATAAAAAAACTGAGCTTCTCCAGCCTAGTAAGAGAGCGGCCGTGTGGCCTATTATAACCAAAACGAGAGGTACACAACTACATGTTATAGTCCTACATACAAACGTCCAACGTTCTGCAGCTACTCGTTTTTGAATTATGCGAGATACATACATACGTACGTACAGACGTCACAAAAAATTCTCTTCTGAATCCATTTTAAATCCATTTTGGAAAAAATTTTGGACAATTTTTTCTGTGCTTATGTACAGATGTCGCTCAAAAACATCGTTAAATTGCATTTGATAGCAGCCAAAATGGATATTTTTGTTGAAATAAGGTACCCGAAATTTTTTGCGATTACAATACTCCCTTTGTTGTTGTTGTTGCTTATGCTCACTTGTCTGATGAAGTCAGCCCAAACCGACGAAATTCTTTGTGGCAAGGATCGCAAGATTACGCCTGTCGTTGGCAAGAGCCTTGACCACCTAACGGGTGACAGTGCGATTTGTCTCAGTTCCGTCCCCAATTCTAATGCAGAACACCCCGTGGAGGACGGGTCCGAGGGTCTCCCACCTCTCTGTCCTTCCACTATACCACACGAGCGGAGTTTTGGCTCGCCGCATATTTAGAGTGCCGCCATGCCGCCCCGACACTATACATTTACAAACATCCATGCCTTCTCCGGGATTTGAACCCAAGCCCTTTGGCACGGCAGTCAGCGAAGCTAACCACTATACCGCTTGAGCGGCACAATACTTCCTTTACTTCCTACAAGGAAGTAAAAACGTGCTTTATTTACTAATCAACTGATAAAAATATTTTCGATTTACTAAGTTTTAATTTTCTAAACAAAATGATTAATTTATTAAGTTTTGATTTACTAATCAGAATAAAGCTACTATCATGTAAAAAGGTTCCGTAAGTTTCAGTACAGTAAAATCAATATTAGTTAATATGATGCCAGTAATTTCTAATCTAGAGTTTACAAGTCGCTTGCGATTCCCCATGCCTTCCCCAGACATTCATTATCAAATCGTTTTTGCATTCAGTTACTTATCAAATTAAACTAATCCAATGTAAATTTAAGATTTTTAATTTTTGTCTTGACTTTTCTAGTTATTGCACCCCATGTAATTTTGATAGATAAACGCTGTGTGGTTTGCTGCATGAAATGCCACCCTCTTCCTCTACCACTAACCTCTCGAGAGGACTTTCGGCTCGCTGCATATTTAGACTGCCCCGATGCCGCAAAGGCACTGTACATTTACAACGTGCATGCGTTCTCTGGGATTCGAATCCGGGCCCTTCGGTGCGGCGATCAGCTTCACTAACCACTATTCGAGTTGGACTCTCAGTACTAATACTGTTAATATTACTATCACATTTATCATTACTACTGTGTATAATTCCAACAAATGCTCACTATTTTTCCCCGCTTATGTGAAATATGTGTTCTCATACTCTAGCTGCCAGACTTCACCCACGCTGTTCCCGAAAAGAAGTGCCTACAGCTTATTCCTGAACTGCTTTCATTAAAAGTAATATGTAATATTCTTCTAACTACCTGTAATTTCTCTAATGCTTTTTTTATTCTAATTATCTCCAGCTGAGAAACTGTGTTCTGCATGCTCTTCAATGAGTTTTTTCCTTCTCTTAGTTTCCTTGCACTCATTTGAGGCCCACCAGCGGCCGAGCGGTAAAGACGCTGAACACTGGTAGTTCGGTCCGAGGTTCGAATCCCGCGCTCGGGCTGGCTGCATGGGCGTTTTCGTGGTTTTCCCCATGTATAACGTGTATACGAGCCAGTTCCCCTTAGAAAGTCCTCCACGAAGGCATCCCATCCTTTAGGCAGATAGCCTCGTGTGCTTTGCCATAATTGAATAACCTAACCTAACCTTGTACTCATTTGTTTTCTGGAGTCGTGTAATACAGCTGAAACGAATGCTAATCTGCTATTCGTCTAAAGATGTCAAAAGTGGTTAAGTAGCGGGTGTATCTAATAGTTGGTAGTTACATAAGAATTGCTTAATTAAGGCTTAACGTTATGCTGGAAATGACTTACTGTAAATGTCTCCATATAGCGATAGAAAGTTTAGGGATTTGGCATGCAAAAAGTTTCAGAAAATTTTATGGATTTGACGATATATTAGTTAGAAAACGACATACTGAACATACCATGCCATGCCTAGCGAAGTATATGTTTACCAGGATTAAAAATATATTGACTCGGAGGATATTCCTGAAATTAGTGATTATTGTAAGCGAAATAGAACAATTTTTAAATTTATAAATAAATTCAAAAATTATAATAACGGCTTAGTAATTAATAGCCGAACTACAAGTAAAGTTCAAATAAGCGATGTTTTATAGTCTTCTTAATTTTGGAAATACCATCTTTTATATAATATTTCTATTAAAATAAAATCAATTTCACGGATAGAGGCTGCCCTCCAAATAATAAAAGGAAGTTTTACACATTTTAAATCAACTGTTTATGACGCAATAATTATGACAATGGGTTGGATATGAAGCGCTTCAGCTAGACCATACTTAACTTTTCTCACACCGCACTGAGGAGCTGTCACACAGAAATTGTGAAGAATTTTTTTTTTAAATCGCCTGATACTTGGAAATAACGCATTCGTCGGAACTGGCCTAACCCATGTAGTCATCTTTCTCATCAAAGAGAGTGTTGGACAGAGTGCAACACAGCAAGCAAATAATATTGTACCCACGAAAAGGGGAAGTGAATATACACGAGCAACCAAGGCTTGCGTAGAATTTAAAGCCGCACCTTGGGTTCGAACTTGCAGTCAGTCTCCGTCCAAGACAACTGAAGAAAAATATGAATCCGAAAGAATAATCTCGAAAGTTCTAACATAGTTGCACATGCAAGAAACAAGAATACAGAAAATAAGACCACCTATTATAATTTTCCTTTCTTTTTAGCCTTTAACGTTAATGCTAATTTTCTTTTCCTCTCCGCGCTAAATGATCTAGAAACAGCTTATGCTTGGTTCATTCTTCCCTCAATAGATGGCACTAGTTACTTGTTTCTTTCATTATTTATGACAAATGTGTTAAACCCAAAGAATGTGTATGTTAAGAACGAAAGCTTCTCCAAACCATGCATGGCTCCGTCAGTCAGTAGAGGGGAAAACATACACCAAGTTTACTTTATAGGGGCTATCCATCCAGCCTTAATACTCTTTTGCGCATACACGAAATAATGCTCGAGACGGTGTAGAAGGTCACATTTGTCAGTTAAACGTTTTGTCATAACATTCTTTTCTCTGCGTATCGACGTAAATCAAACCAGTGATCTGCGCAAGTAGATGTTTTGCTGGCTTGTTTAATAGTTTGAGGAACAAAATATGCGAAAATCAGAGTTTAAATAATTGTGAAAGATTTGTCAAAAAATGGGTCCTGTAAGTTCTGTGGTTTCGTAACGTATTCCTCAATTTCATGTACACACGGTGATGTTATAAGGTATTTCTCTTGCCTTCTTCGCATACCTTTGTGGTGTAGGGCTCAGCACGCTCGACGCGTAACCGAGAGGTCCGTGGTTCGATTCCCGGCGAAGGTGTTACTCATTACTCATTTCTCCTGCTTCCGAAATAACTTAATGTCTCTACAATGTGACGATGAGAATTCGTCCCTCCACGATTTAGAGGCGCCGTAGTCAAACTGGCTCACATTACATCTGTGGAAGCTTTCCTTCTTTACATACACTTTCTTTGGTTAACCTTATTAAGAACCTTCTTTTCAGTTCATATCTTTTCAATGACACCTTTGTTTTAGGTTCATCTAGCAGATTGAAAGGTTATAAATATTCGTAAAAGAGACTTTTTTGTAAAAGAGACCGGAAATTTACTGATGATTTATTTACAGCCGATGTTGATTGTGCTCTTTTGAAAAAACAGTTCTCAATATCTTCTATATTAAATTTGCTATATAGAAACTTTACCTACTGCCCATCCTGATCCAGACTGTTTTTTACTTTCTTGTACGAAGTGAAGGAAATATCGCAATCAAGAAAAACTACGGGTACCATATTTCAACGAAAATATCAATTTTGATCGTCATCGAATGAAATTTAACGACGTTTTTCCGTGACACCTGTACGTAAGGAAAGAATGAAGGATCTATTTCCCCAAAAGAATTATAAAACGGATTTAAAATGGTTCCCGATGAGATTTTTAATGGTGTCTGTACGTACGTATGTATATATCTCATATAACTGATAAACGGGTAGCCTCAGTACGTGGAAAGTTTGCATATAGGACTGCTATAACATGTAGTTGTGCACCTCCCTTTTTGGCTGCAATCGTTAGCATTAATAGTATACGAATATACATATATATATAGAGAGAGATTAGATCCAATGTGTTACTCGGCTCAATGAGCTGAGTTTTTTTATTCTTATATGTTAGTAAATTGCGCATTTTGTGCTTTAAAAATGATTGAATTACGTTGTTCTTATCATCCGGTAAATTTTTCATGCCTTTAGTAAATCTGCAGGCAAGTGTTATAGAATTATCAACAATTTAAAAGTTGTTTCAGTGCTGCTAAGCCTAATTATTTTTACCATAGCAGCTATATTTGTTTACATTTGAAACTTAGAAGAATAGCGGATTTTTTGCCAATCTAGAGAAACTGAGCTTCGCAACAGCAAAGATAATAACCTCTTTTATTATTGCGAATTAAATCATGCTTTATCCATTCTGGAATTTATTCGAGGAAATAAGTGTTTAAGATTTACTTCGTGATTATTAATATAGCTATTTTTTGAGATTTTTATATATTTTTGCCTTGTCGCGAAATGAGAACTGAAGTAATTGAATGAGAAATACTGAATCGTCTGTGAAAAACTGTTTCTTTTCTTTTCTTTTTTTTTTGGTTTTATACATTGTTTCTTTTATACATCGTTTTAGATTTATTACAGTATTTGTATAGAACATGTGGCAACGTTTAAATATCCTTCAGATGACATAATTTTTGTGCATTCTGAGTTACAAAATGAATGAGATGTAACGCTCTTAAGTGAACCTAGCGGCAAAATGTACAAATATAGTGAAATTTAAAGAGTACATTTATTCTATTGTAGTTTATGCGCTATCGACAAAGTAGATGTAATTCAATTCAATAAATTTAAACGAAATGCAAAAAAAAATGTGTATAATTTAATATTCTGTACAAGGAAGTCATGTGGTGTATACGTCAGATTTTTTTAAGTGAAAAAAGGCGGATTCTTACTAATTGTTATTATTTAGAGCTCCAGCAAATCTAACTGCATGACTGTCGAACTGATTATTATCAATGAGTTCTCTCCGGTATATCAGAAATACTGGGAAAACTTTTCCGTATTTAATAAAAAAGCTAGAAAATAAATGATTCATAAAAAGGCTAAAGAAAAAATTAAAATTCAATGCCCATTTATTCCAAGACCTAAATTGCTCTAACTGCATTAACAAAAAAGGGTCGCAAAGTTCAGAGAAATAATGTCGTTTCCAGGCACAAATTTCAGGATTCCTACTCAGAATCTGTAAGCCAGCTTTCAACTTTCCAATCAAAATTCGCCATTCCTCTATAAGTCAGACGGATAGAACAAAGTTGCCGCCAATGGAAGACCGATAGGAATAGAAAATGAGTCTGGAATTGGGGGGTCATTATATTAAGAAAATTCGATCGCATTCCTGGAAGAGGAAAAAGCAGCAGATCAAGTAAAAGATCGCCTACGCAGATTTTATTCATTTTAACATGCCATCTCTTGGCTCCTCAGATATTCATGAGGTTCTCTCCTTATTCCTGGACGACAAATTCTGTGAAATTGAATGGCATTAAAAACGAAAAAAGCTTTTTCCTGACATCTAGGCCCGCCATTTACTTAAATCAGAGATGAGAAGAGTGCGTTCAATAAGTCTTGATGTAGTATATTTTTCAATGGAAATTACTGGGAAACGCAATTGAAAAGATCGATCCGAGAATGAAAGATCAGCATATCATAAAATTTTTAACTTTTTTTCAGTAGGTTCTGTTCTTTCATTTCAGTAAAAGCCTCTGAAATTTCATTTGATTTTCTTTCTCTGAAAGTGAAAGCAAACGGTTTACGATACATGGTTAAAATTCGGCTGGTTTTTGGAGACATCTGCCATTTTTGGCTATTTGCCTTGACCGGTGTAATGGATCAGGTGCTTTAGAGAAAATTAATATTTTTTATACATTGCTATAGTCTGTATAGGAATAACTTGTAACATAAAAGCGAAAAACACTAGAAAATACATATAAATCTTTAAACACATATGCTAGTAGATTGAAAACTGCCTTCCAATCCCTCATAATTTTAAAAGAAACCCAAACCATTATTTTTAGGGATGAAATATGGCTTATTTGTGAAAATATGCAATATCATTTCAGAAATGCCTTTCGAATTTAACTAAAAAATAAATAAATTAAAAAAATAAGAAAATAAATATAACAAAAAACATCTGAAAGTTTTCACATTTTATATTATACCCAAAGGGACATTTTTTAAAGTTTTGTGTGCTACATTTATTAATTAAATATCATGTTCTTCGCACTTACACCATAAAATTCAGTTCAACAGCAATATCACGAAATATTTGAAAGAGCATAACTTTAGAATTTCCGATACACAGTCTCGCGCGCTGGATATTTTTTTTCTTTTTTTCCTTCCCCCCCCCGTACAGTGTTGTCATTGCTGGCTTCGTAATCACTCAGTTTCTTAATCAAAAACTCATAAATGATTTGCAAAATATGAAAGAGATAATAAAACAAATTCCAAAGTCGGGTTTCCAGATGTCCATCTTCGGGTGGAGACGTACGTTATTCAAAACTTGATGGATCTAGCGTAACATTGTTAAATCACAATACAAAGAACATACATACATTTATGCAGATTGTTCATTATATAATTTATTTTTGAATATAATGCAGGGATCTAATATTTGGTGGCAACTATTTAAAAAGTGATTCGCCGTTTATAGTGAATCAACGGAAAATGGCAGAACGACATTAATATCCCTTCTGGGCAAACTGCCCCTTTGCGCTATAAATCTGAAAGCTTTGAGATTTTATATTACGCCCAAAGGGGCGGTTTTTTTTCTTTTATCCATACAAAAGTTTCGAGAGCATTTCGGTTAATGTCCCTTTGGGCTAAAAATCCTTAAACATATCTTAGAATTTCCGATGGACAATCTCGCCCACTGGAGATAAAATATTTTTCCTACAGTGTTGCCACTGCTCGCTTTGAAATCGTTGAGTTTGTTAATGAAATATTCGTTAAAGTTCTACAAAATATGAAATAGACAGAAGAAAAGATTCGAAATTCCAAATTCGGGTTTCCAGGTGCCCATATTCGGGAAGAGGACTACCGTATTCAAAATTTGATATCTCTGGGTACCGTGGTTTTTCACAGTTCGAGAAACATACACATATTCATGCGGATTCTTCATTATTCAATTTCTTTAAATGTAATACAGGGTGATAATATTTGGTGGCACCAATCTGAAAAGTAAGACATCTCTTTATAGTGACTGGACGCAAAGCGCCGTGTCGAGCTAATAGCCCTTCTCGCTGAACGCGCCATTGGGTTAAAACCTCGGATTCGCATTTAACTCAGATCCCAGATGAAAAACACATAATAGTAGTAATAATAACAATAAAAGCAGCAATAATGACAGTACATAATTAAATAGCTATTACGTGATACTGATAATGCAATGTAATATTGAGTTAATAATGATATATGCATATTATAATAATATGTTACATAAATTTTCTTATGCTCATTTTCTTTTATTTCAAATAAAGGAAGCATACAGACGTATTCAAAGCACACATATTTGAAATGGGAGAAATAATAATAATAATAATAATAATAAAATATCATTAGTAATAACCTAATTTTGTTTTCAACAATCTACATAACGAGAGCTGCGTTTTAAAGCCAAGATGTAGGGGTTAGTATTAATCAAAATCTAATAATAACAATGGCATAGAAAAGATACAATAGGCGTTAAAGAATCAGAATTTCATACACTTTGAATGCCTCATCATTAGGGAAAAATGTGGAATTCATTTATGTGGAATAAAGACGTTATTCTTCTACAAAGTAAAAAGAGTTTTGCGGGAAATATTAATTTGCAATAAAAGATAAAAGATAAATAATAAATTTTGCGATATGAAAGAAAATTATTGTTTTTATAATCATAAATGCATTATTTATCATATAAGCCTTATAGGCACTATTTATCAGGAAATCAATGGAAATCTTTCATCATGCGGGTTTGTCTGCTTGAGAGAAAACTTTGTTCTCGAATCAAACATTTTTTTTGTGTGGAATCTTTAGAACTCGTTCGTCTGTTAATCAGCCAGTTCGTAGTAATCCTGAAATTTCTTTTATGTATTTTACTATCATTGTGTCAAACTAATATTAAGGTTATAAGGCATTTTCTCCCGCCTTCCAGCATGCGGCACACTCGGCGCGTATCCGAGAGATCCAGATTCGAATCCCGGCAAGGTCATTGCTCATTTTTTATGCCCCTTGCTTAAAAACTCCTAATGATCTACAATGGCGTCCGAACTAAAAGTTGGTGGATAATAATTCGTCACCAACAGTATCCGGCGATTGGGTACCCTAATCCTTTATCACCCTTTAAAAGGGGTGTATTCTAAGGTATTTTCTGCCTCCTTCCAGCAAGCCTTCGGGGTATAACGGTGGCACACTCTTTGCGTATTCGATGGGTCCAGGTCGAGTCCCTCCCAGGGCTTCGGCTATTTTTCATGTACCCTGCTTTAAAACACCCTAATGACTCTACACGGTAAGGGAAATCCTATCCAGTGTTTGTTCTGATAAATCATTTTTACTTATCAATGTAATCCAGACGATTTGAATTTGATGACCTTGTCTTTCCGGCAAGAGTTATTTCGCTACCTTTCACATATTTGTTTGTTTGATTAATTCCTACCATTAAATGAGAATATTGCTGTGTGAAGACTGAAGTAGATAGTTGTTCTCGAAACTGCGTTGTTATCTGAAAATGACAGTCGCTCTCGAAACAAGACAACAAGAATGATAATAACAGCACGCAGATAAAAACACAATAACTCAGAAATCCATAGTGTTTTAAGTTAAAAAATATTTGAATATAGGTTTTTAACCTAAATAATGTGATCATTTATTAATCTTTTAAAAACAAAGCAAAATTTTTAAAATACCTTAGATGAAAATAAGTAAAACATATATTAATCTGGAAGTCAAACAACAAAAATCAGCGTTATATTTTCAAATTTTCACAGGACTAGTTTCGATGGTTTTTACCGAACCACCATCCTCAGCTGCAAAAGCGCAAATGAACGAGATACGTTTTAGGAGATTATTAAAATTCTGTTGCCATTCTCTTCTTTCCATCAATTAGCTATAAAGTTGCACGCATTTTACAGAAATTTAACTTTCTGGTTGTTTATTCTTTCACCAATAATATTCCGAGTTCCATACTAACTTTTATATTTTTAGGCTATTTTCATTGTGCCTTTTTGTAATTCTGTTCTTTTTGTGTTCATTTTTTTTGCTTTTTGACTTAATTCCTTTTTATGTTCCTTGTCAAATTTTATTTGGTTTTCTTACACTCTATAAACGTATGGATTTTTGTTTTATGACTTTAAATGATAGTTGAGCAAAATGAATGTATAAGACTGAATTGTAACAGTTACTGAATATTTTCTGACATTAGAGGCATATTCATTCAGAAAATTTGCAGTACAAACATAACTCATGTGCATGACGCTACATGAAATGAGATTAAAATAATATTTATTGTTTAATTTTTAATTCAGGTTAAAACAAATAACGATTATGGGAGATGTTAAACAAGAATCAGAGCAATGTTTGTAAATTTTGCCGAACAAGTTTCGATGGTTTAAACGGTTTTGATGGTCCGATGGTTTCTTTTTGTTCTAGGAAACAATCCTAATAAACACAAATAGTAAACCTAACAAACAATCCTAGCAAATAAACCTAATAAACATCTCTAACAAATAACGATTATAAGAGAAGTTAAACAACAAGAATCAGCGTAAAGTTTGTAAATTTTGAAGAACTAGTTTCGATGGTTTAAACGGTTTTGATGTTTCGATAGCTTCTTTCTGTTCTAGGTAACAATCCTAATAAACACAAATAATAAAACTAATAAACAATCCTAACAAATAAATCTAATATACACTCCTAACAAATAAACCTAATAAACAATCCTAACAAATAAACCTAATAAACAATCCTAACAAATAACGATTATAGGAGAAGTTAAACAACAAGAATCAGCGTAAAGTTTGTAAATTTTGAAGAACTAGTTTCGATGGTTTCTTTCTGTTCTAGGTAACAATCCTAATTCGAATCCATCTTTACCTTCAACTTTTAAGGAAATTATTTTTTAGTTTTCTTGTTTCATAAATAGCTGGCGCCAGTAGCTTGACTTCTTTCCAATCATTTTTTATCACCACATTCTACCTCGTTCATTTGCACTTCGGCAGATGAAGAGGTTGGTTCTTTATTTAAACCATGAAACTAATGCAAAGTTTACAAACGTTGCGCTGATTTTTCTTGTTTAAATTTTCCTACAATGTTTATTGTTGAGTAAAAGAAATATTTTCTTTACGCAGGTTTTGAAATAGCACCTGTGATTCCGAAACTAAATAAATGTGAGAAAAATATGCGGCTAATCAGATGCTAATAAAATAGCCGATAAATTATATTCCCTACTTTCCACATGCCTTCGTGGAATTGATAGC
>KK117939.1:132797-157867 GCA_000611955.2 Stegodyphus mimosarum | reverse complement strand
CGAATTCGAAAGGTCCAAGGCTCGTGTCCCGGCGAGGGCCCTGCGCATTTTCACGTCTCCTACCTAAAAAAAAACATATGCCTCGTGATGCATCAAGTGGTGCCCGAACTAAAATTTAGTGGATGATAATTCGCCTACTTAATTCTCTAATCCCAAGTGCCCTTTAAAAGAGGGACTATATAAGGTTATTTCTGCCCCCTTTTAACATGCCTTTGCAATGCAATCGGAAACGTAAGCGGCATGTTTTCAAGAGGTCCATGGTTCGAGTCCCGGCGAATGCATTGTACATTTTTCATGTCTCCTGCTTCCAAAAAAAAAATAAAAACAATTTACGACTCTACAAAGTATTTATTGCATCGACATACGACTACGAAATTGTTCGGTGGCTTTTCATTGGCTATATGTTTAGATTTAAATTTTAGTACCAAGAAATTTATAAGCTATTGCTCCCGCCTTCTTAACATGCCTTCGTGGTGTAGTATCAGCACGCTCGGAGCGTATTCAGATGTCCATGGTTCGAGTCCCGGCGGGGATTTTGCTCATTTGTAACATTTCCTGCTTCTAAATAATCTAATGATCCTACGCTGGCGCCCGAACTAAAAATGGTGGTGAATGATGATCCTCCACCACCAGGATTTGGCCCCCTAATCTCCAGTCGCCCTTTAAAAGTGGGAATACATAAGGTATCTCTTCCGCCTTCGTGGTGTAGTGGTCAGCACGCTCGGCGAGTATTCGAGATGTCCGTGGTTCGGGTCTCGCCGGGGCCATTGCTCATTTTTCCCGTCTGCTGCTTCTAACCTAACATGTCTACAAATTCAGCGGGAGATCTTACCTATATTTGGATAAATAAACATACAAATTCTTTGGGAAAATAATGACAGCCATGAACAATGGAGAAAACGAACTATTAACACCCGAAATTTATCGAAATGAATGTAATAAATAAATTGCTTGCATATTACAATGTACAAAAGCACACAGCTACATATGCTTACTTTAAAAAGAACACTCAAATTTTTACTTTGCATATTCACGATTCCAATTTTTTCATACATATATTTAAAAAAAAGCCTGTTATGAGATTACCACTGCAACATTTTTTGACTAAGTTAATAAATCTTTCCTTGGTATGAAAGATCGGAAAATCCCAAAATACTCTAGGGGAAATAAATCACATATCTAGGTGTGAAATTACTCCTGCTACTTGTCATAGTGATATTGAATTTGATGGGAATGGAGAAGACGCTTGATGCCGTAATATGGATTCTAGTGGATTACGTAATTCAGGTATGATAGATCACGTTATAATATGAAGTGTATCGGGAAATATTTTAACATTATCTAAACCGGCATAAATGCATTGAGTAACGAGACAAATGTTTTTTTTTTTTGTTTTCTTTAATATGAAACAAAGATACGTAATATATTTCAGCTCCAAGATATACTCATGATATTTTGAGTTGTCTGCGAAATGTCTATACTTGCTTCAAGCGTCCTGATTCTAGATTAATGCTCATGGTGTAAAATTTTAATTTAATCACACATTAATGAACAAGGTTTTATATCACGTAACGTTACTTGTCTTCCTGACCTTTAGATTCTATTTCATTCGTTCAGGCTTGAGTTTTAGATTCTGTATACAGGGTGTTTCAGCAATTCGGTTACAAAATTTCAAGAGAGAGAGAGTAAACTTGGGTGATAGAAAATCACATAGCAATGCATGGTCGGAAACGCTTTCTTGGTGCGGTAGTGATGATATAAAACACAAAAACGGAAGGACATGAACGGTAAGACAAAACATGTTTTATTTTGTTACGTACAGCAGAAACCAGCAATGCAGAACAAAAACAAACAACGATCCTCATTAAAAATAGGTGTTCGAAATTATAACCCCGGACTAAAACGCAGGCCTCGCTTCTGCGACGCATGGAAGATAGCAAGGAAGATGCATTGTAAGCTTTATCTTAAGTTTTCAACAGTTATCTTTAGTTAAAGCCATCTTCCTATCTTTTCTAGTTTCAGCTTACAATTTCCTACCAGAATGTGCTTTCAGAATCGCGTTTAATGAGTAGTATTTAAGTCGAAGTTTCACCGACTTCGTTAGAGAGCCAGAGTTTCTGACTAGCGCGCGTTTGCCTTTTGGGCTACGTCTCTCTCTAAGCTATTACTAAGCTCGGCCGTACTTCAGGCCCTTGATAGCTTCGCCTACTCAATTGAGATTTACGGGACAACTACTCAGATTCTTAATAGCTTCGGTTATATCTTTTTAGTTAAGCATTAGTTAAGCTTTAGTTCTTATTACTTTGAGTTCAAGCCCAAGTGGTGGCTTTTCTCTACGCTCTGTGATAGGAGCAGACTGTGGTAAATCGTTTTTGAGAAATAAAGGATAATTAACCCTTCTTGAGTCTTACGTCTCTGTTCACACACTCCAAGCGATTATTCGCTTATCTATGTACGAGGTTCTCCACATTTAACTGTTAAATGAAAGGGTGGAACTCCACAGCATGACTCACTGTTCCTGCATCACGATTCAGGTTGTAAATTCGAACACCCTCTTTGACGACGATCGTTGTCTCTTTATTTTGATTTTTATTTGTTTTTGCTGTACTCCGAATAATGAGCATGTTCTTTCACCCCGTTTCGTGTCCTTTCTCTCTTGATTTTCGTGTCGTTACTATTGAGCCAGGAAAGCGTTTACGTCCATGCATTGCTGTGTGTTTTTCCATCGTCTGGATGTACTCTCCTAAACGTTTATAACCTATTTGCTGAAACGCCCTGTACATAGTGTATGATTTTCTTTAATATAAAAGTAGGTAAATGAAAATCCTAACTTAAATTTGCAATAACTCCTTAATTCTTCTTTTTAATTTGGATACTTCTCTGTTCCCTCCTTTCCATAATGCTGAATGACGCAGCTAATCCGGAACTTAAAACTAACAAATCGAAACCTTTCTCCTGTTGAAATAAGTCTATATTGGATGACGCGTTTTGTTTCGTCTTCTTCTACAAAGACATGCAAAACATTTGCTTTCTTCAAAAACGTAATAAATTTTGAAACGGGTGCACCTATTGGTTCCTAGGTTTTAATGTTGGGATATTGGAAAGTTTAGTCGAAAAAAAAAAAAGAATATTTAAATTTTTCATGGCTGACTTTTTATGAATTCCGAAAGTATCAGCAAGACTTTAGGTATTTTATTTCCAACCAATGACATCACTCAAGCTAGATTCTTGGGTACGACCAAATAAAAATGAGCTAAAATTTGCAAACACTGAAAAATTAATATCAGTTGCATTTCTTGTACTTAAATAATAACAGTTAAATTAATGTTAAAAATTACGCAATAATTTGACACATGAATACATATTGCATGAAAAATACTCGGTTTCTGAATTTTATATCTCTTACTTACCTTTTTGAAAAACAAAACGACTGAACTTTTGTGTAGTTATTTTGAACATTTCTATAGCAAAGACAAGTGTAAAATGATTCTAAGAAAGCATAAAAAATCCGTTTAGTTATCATAACAATCACTAAATTCTTATTGGATTTATTAAATTGTTAGTGGAATTCTTTATTATTGGATTAAAATCTTCTAAACAGTTAGTTTACTTATTTATTCATTGATAATGTTTTAAGACTTTACTCGTCGTTTGACAATTATCATATAATGTGTGCCCGTAGAAGGGAGAAAAGAGGCAAAATGTTCGAAACAGCTAAATTCCATCCATTTTCTTCCAAATAAAAAATACCCTTTTAAACCAAACAAGTCTCAGGCTTACGAAAAGAAACACTTTTCTAAGAATAGCTAACCTTTCATAAAATCTTACATAACAAAAAACATCAGGAAAATATCGGAAAATATTTCAGAAACACGCCGCCTAAATCTGGGTGAAACAAAGAAAGAAATCTCTGTTATCCACAGAATTAGATTGGGACAAAGTGCAGAGAAATTTGACATACCTATTGGAGGAGAAAACGCAACGAGAGCTTCAGGAAAAGGAAGCTTATGGCGAGTTATTCGTCTGGAAACAATAACAAAGGAAAGTTTGAAAAACTTAAGAATGAAGGGAGGGTAGAAAAACACTCTCGGCAATGCTATTTCTCTAATTTTCAATCACGATTTGTTGTCTTACGCAACGAAAGGCATTTCTGAGCGGTAGGGGACAGCCATATAAATTTAATACGCCGTGTAATTCAAAATAAATGGCTCAGTCTAGCTTACTGAAGAAACCCTTCCAAGAATATTTTTTGTCTCAAAAAGAGAGTTTACAAATGGGTGGAAAACATATGAAGCGGCGAAGGCAATACTCTAATAGAGCTCTTGTAAAACAATATCCAGCTACTGGCACATATAATTTATTTAAGTTCTGTTAGTTTTTACTTCCTTGTGCGAAGTAAAAAGGAAGTATTGTAATCGCGAAAAATTTCGGGTATCATATTTCAACGAAAATATCCATTTTCAGCGCTATCGAATGCAATTTAACGATAATTTTGCGTGACATCTGTAGGTAAGGACAGAATAAAGGACTCTTTTTCCACCATAAAATTATAAAACTGATTTAAAATGGACTGTGAAGAGATTTTTCCGTGGCATCTGTGGGTACGTATGTACGTGCCTGTGTATGTATCATGCATAACTCAAAAATGAGTATCCTCAGAACGTGGAAATATTGTATATAGGACTGCTATAACATGTACATGTGCACTTACCATTTTAGTTGCAACTGGGCCCATCAAAAGTGTATAATTTGTACCTGTATATATATATACCCACTCTGTTACTCGGTTCCCTGAGCTCAGTTTCTTTATTCTTATATGTTTGTAAATTGTGCAGCTTTAACAATGATTGAATTATGTTGTTTTTCTCTTCCGGTTAAGGTTTTATGCCTTTAGTAAAACTGCATGCGATATTTGTAGAGTTATCAACAATTTAAAAGTTGTTTAAGCGCTGCTAAGCCTAATTATTTTTACCATAGCTGCCATATTTGTTTCATTTGAAACTTAGAACAATAGTGGATTTGCTGCCAATCTAGAGAAACTAAGCTTTGCAAAAACAAAGATAACGCCTTCTTTTATTATTGCGAATCAAATCATGGTTAATCCATTCTGGAATTTATTCGAGGAAATAAGTTTTTAAGATTTAATTGGGAATTTTTAATATGGGGGTCTTGAATTTTTATGTAGTTTTACCTTGTCATGAAGTGAGAACTGAATTAATTGAATAAGAAATACTGAATCGTCTGTGAAAAACTGTTCCTTTTGTTTGTTTGTTTTTCCGTTTGTTTCATTTCCTTTATACATCGTTTTAGATATATTATAGTATTTGAATAGACCATGTGGCAACGATTAGATAATTCTTCAGATGAATACCTAATTTTTGTGCATTTTGAGTTCTAAAATGAATGACATGTAACGCTGTTAATGAACCTAGTTCCAGAGTGTCGCTATGGTAAACAAATATAGTGAATTTTAAAGAGTGCATTTATTCTATTGTGGTTTATGCGCTATTGATGAAGTAGATTTAATTTAATCCAATGAGTTTAAATGAAATGCAAAAGGCTTATAATTTAATATTCCCTACAAGGAAGTCATGTGGTGTACACATCAGATTGTTTTATAAAAAGATTACCTTTTGATAAAACCATAGTAAACAGAAGATATCGCAAAGAGATTTTGCCTTTGTTCCAACTAACCTATAAAACAACATAACATAATATACCTTCAATGTACTCAGAAAGCCCAGAAAATTCGTATTAGCTCAGAGTTTGGCAAAATTATTCCACCACGAGATAAAGGTATAATAATAGTTTGGAAATGCAAGTTAAGTTATCGATTATTAAAATTAAATGGAAAAAAAAATCTGAAAGGTTTCAGATTTTAAATTACGTCCAAAGGGGCGTTTTTGAAACATTTTGTATGTTACTTTTATTTATTGAATATCATGTTCTTCGCATTTAAACCATAAAATTCAGTTAAAGAACAATATAGCAAAATAATTTTAAACTGAGCATATCTTTAGAATCCTACACACTCATTGCCCGCTTTGAAATTCTTGAGTTTGTTAATCAAAAATTCGTTAACGTTTTACAAAATAGGAAATCGTTAATAAAACGAATTCCAAATTTCAAATTTGGGCTTCCAGATGCCTATATTCGCAGCAGGATGACGGCATTCAAAATTCGATGGCTTTAGGTACCGTCGTTTTATCACAATGCGAGAAACATACATACATTTACGCACATTCTTCATTATTTAATTTCTTTAATTATTATACAGGGCTGCAATATTTTGTGGCAACAGTTTGAAAAGTGATACAGACTTTTAATGTTTCCGACGCAAAATCGCAAAACGAAAACAATAGTCTTTCAGAGACAAAGCTCCTTTGAACTAATAAAATGTTTTTCCTTGTTCCAAAAATTTTACTGAAAGGCACTAAATCTGGAAAAGTATTTAAATTTTGTAATTTATAGATACTGAGAGTTGAAAATATTGCAGGAACAAAATCATCAGAATGTTTTCTCCCTCGATGAGCCTACAGAATATTTGTAGGAAATAAGGTCTGTTACTAAAACTGCAGTAGATTTTCTTAACGCCACGTTGCAATATTTACTACAGTTTTAGTACCATAGCGTTCTCTAGAAAGGTGTAAAGACCACGCAGTTTGAAAATAAAACAATCCTCTACCAAATTAATGGCGCTTACATATATGATTATTTTTTAGGTAATATTAGAAGAAAAAGCTCAAGTTCAGAGTGTGAGTATGCTTTCGATGAATGCCTATTTTTCTAACAATAGTAAAAATAAAATTGAAATAATTTTAATCGAGGACTAACTAGATTTACTGTTTTGAGTATTTAATTCTCCAGTTCGGCACTTTCAGTTTCTAAGTCTCGCTTAGTGCAACGAGAGTCAGAAAGCTCGCAATAAGAGAATAAATTACCTTCATCAGATTAATAAAGATAACATTAATAGATTTATTAATAACATTCAGAACACCATATTTAGAGCGTCCTAGATAATGAAAAACACAAATTTGATATTTTTTCAAATTACGCTGTAATTCACATAAATTAAAATTTGCTTCAGGATATTATTCAGTTACTTCTTTTCCGGTATTCATATATAAATTGCTGCATAATTCTTTCTTGTTTATAATATTTGCTTTGACTTTCTAAGCACAACAACAAATTTTAGGCATTCCCCGTCTCGCGAACTTAATTGCATCACAGGTCCTTTCCCCCGCAGGACCGGGGCCGAGGTTCAACCTCTTTCTCGGAACCTTGGGAGGTCGGCGCAACGCACCCGATTTGGGGCGTCAATTTTCTACCCCCCAGTCGCTCGGGCGAGACCGTCGCAGGAGGTCATTACCCAGCAAACCCAGGGAGTTACCCCCGGGCTACTAGAACCACCCTGCACTAAGACATGCCGAGCCCCGGGTCGGGGTCGGCCAATAAATGACATTTCCGGAGCCCCCAGAACCACTAGGTTCATAAATTGTATACCCCAGTATCCGAGACTGCCTAGGTACAGATCCTAGCCAGTAACTTCGCAGATTTGTCTACGTCAACCCCCGGGGGGGGGAGACTTTCTACGTACAAGCTAACAGAACTTCGTACTTACGGATTTAATATCAAAGATGAATCTTTTGTAGCTTTATCAAAATTTTAAATATCATTTTAGCTCGAAGGAGCGTTAGCCCAGAAAGGCTATTGGTCTTCAAGCGGTATTTTGAGTTGAATCACTAAAAGCATCGTATCACTTTTCAAATTATTGCCACCAAATACTATCGCCCTGTATTTTATTTAAAGAAATTAAATAATGAAGTATCTGGGTGTATGTATGCATGTTTCTCGCATTGTGAATAAACAACAGTACTTAGAGCCATCCGATTTTGAATAACGTGGTCCTGCATCCAAATATGAGCACGTGGAAGCCCGAATTTGGAATTTGTTTTACTGTGCATTTCATATTTTATAAAACTTTAACTAATTTTTCTTTAACAAACTCGACTGTTCTAAAGCGAGCGATAGCAACACTGTACGAAACAAAAAAACATTTTTATCTTCAACGTGAGAGACAGTCTATCCGAAATTCTGAAGATGATGTTATTTTTGAATGTTTTTACTCCAAAGGGACTTAAACCCAAATGCTCATCGAAAAGTGTGTCGATGAAAATGAAAACAAATCTCCATTAAGCGTAATATAAAATCTGAAATCTTTCAGATTTTTTTTTCGTTGGAATACTTGCCTAATAATATCCCTAAAGATTTCGACGTCTACAGCTTAAGATACCTTGGGAAAGCCAATCAACTGGGACATAGGATCAATTTTTAGGTTGAAAATAATTTTTGAAATTTTCTCCTAAGTTCTGTAACATAGCTGTTAGCGAAGTACGATCGATACGAAATATCTTCGTTCTGTCTATTATTACGTTTTGATAAAACGAAGCCCACGATTTTAATGTACTGACTTCAAGAAACAGACTTTTGTGTAGTTTCTTGAAAAATTATTGGTTAACAGAGATTTCCATGACCATCTTCAGAATGCCATACATTTATTTCTCTTGCTTATTGTTCTTAAGATTTTGTCCAGAAGCGCGCAGGCACAAAGAGAGAGAGAAAAAGAATTTTCAGAATTTAAATGAGAATGCAAGAATTAAATTAAGTATAAGCAAAATATCAACCACGAAAAGCTGCCAAGGTCTTCAATTCGATAAACAGCTGATTTTAATATTTTTGGCTTTCAACCAACTTGATGGGCATAAATGTTTGTTGTCTCGTGAATTTCCTTTTTAACCATTTTCATGATTTGTCTTTTTTTTTACACACCCTTTTTCTGAAGTTTTAATAGTTATCATGTCCATAGATATCATTTAATATGTATCTTGTCCCTGCTGAGTAAAGTATCTTAAAACATGATAAATCTATGTTTTTAATATTTATTTGTTTGGCGCATGTTATAAAAGCTTATTGTTTCGTTCTAAATAGCTTTCGTTAAAATGAGGCGCAATTTTTATTGAAGTTCCTAGCATTTAACTAAAACTGCTAATGTTTTGAAGGTATTACGATAACTCGAAAAACGTGTATTATCTTTATTTGTTTATACTTAACTACTGCAGTTATCTCATTCCTTTTCGTAAAGCTCTTTGGATACTGATCATAGATGGAATTATTTTTATTTTAATTTAGTTTTCATGCAGCATACCTGGTCATTGCGGCATTTTTGGGAACCAGCAAACCGAATGCCTTGCAAAAAAACATACACACATTTATGCAGATTCTTCATTATTTAATTTCTTTAAATATAATACAGGGCTATAATATTTAGTGGCAACAATTTCAAAAGGAAAGCAACGCTTTTAGGCAAATGCAAAATGCCAAAACGAAATCAATAGTCCTGGGTAAATTGCCCCTTTGGACTAATAAAATAAAATTCTTTGTGATAGAATCTGGAGCTACATAATAGCATGTTTTAATGTTATATTTACAATTACTTCAAAAAGAAAAATGAGAAGATTTCTTATATATTTAGCGAACCTATTTTCCAAGGAGCTTTCCTTAATTTATAAATCTCTGTTGTTGCGAAGGGAATAATGCAGGGGATTGTAATTTTTCTCATCAGATTTCAATAAATTCCAATTAATATAAACAAACCACCTTTTTTTTTATTTATTTAAAGAAAGAGAAATCCTCGTGTACCACAAAGTATCACACGAGGCTTACAAAAAAAAAAAAACGCTTATAACCTTGAAAACTTTCTACCGCAACTATGGTTTCACAGAAAATGGCGGAAAATATAATCTTCTTAAATTCAGTTCAGAAATATGGTATAATGGTTGTACACTTCATCGGTTGATCCATCACTCGGTGCAATAAAGACCCTCTTCCCACTAGTCACACGATAAAAGTTCCAATTACGAGGAAATAAACAAAACTGCGGTCCTCCTGCATTTACTCACTGATAACAAAGGCAACTTTCCCTCTGTGTAATTAGGCACGGAACCCTTATCTGTCACAGAATAAGCTCTCTTCTCTTGCGCGAGCCCTCTGTAAATAACACCCATTGTTTTAGGTTTGTGTTTGGCTTTGTTCCAGACCAGCTGAGTAATCGTTTAATCTATTAAATGAGAACACCTCGGGCACTTCTATTCTTTCATGTGAATGCGCGAAGGGGTATGATATTTTAGTAACAGAATTCTATTGTAGTGCTATTCTGTTTACAGGAACCGTCTCGTAATTTATTGTGGTTGGACCGAATTTGTAATATACTTGTCTGAGATAAAAATATTAATGTAAAGTCATGATGTATGCGTGAAAAACAAAAGGTTAGTTTTGTTAAAAAGGGGAAAAACCGTTCTTCTGTTTAAGGACGTCTTTTTTTTTTGGGGGGGGGGAGATTCTCAATTTTGTATAAGCCCCTCAAATAGCGACTAAAATATTGTTAAATGTGTACGGGTCCATAATGGATGAAATACACATAGAACCGATCATAGCTTGATAAAATTGTAAGGTTTTAGTTTAAACTAACAAAGTTTTATTTTGATTTCTCCTTTCCTATGTGTTCTCATTTCAACTTCCTGTTAGAATAAGCGCGCGTTTCAGCTTTATGCTAATTTGAAGTGGAGCCAAGTTTCTATTTAAACGGTAGGTAGGAACCTCTCAGTGTGAGAGAGCTTTAAGTCTCAGACCACGCCTACTCTATTCGACGTTCGCCTGACCAGCTAGTATTTAAATTCTAAGCCTTAGCGCTGTTACACTATTACTTATTGAAGTAATTCTAAGTGCGTTAATATTAGTTAAATCTTGCTACGCCCCCTTTAGCATAGAGGCCAACCTCGCGTTTATAGCTCTGTGAGCAACGACGATTTAATTTCTACTTAACTTTAGTTTAAATTATTTGATTGTTCAGTTTAGACCCAAGTGGCGGTCATTATTTTCTGTATCCCTCCCGAGTTGGGAAGTGGTTGTATATAATTGTGGTTTAATAAAAGAGGATTTTAAATCTTCTTAAGAGGATTTTAAATCCTTCTTAAGTGCAGTTCTTCTACCACTTAACCACAGTTTGCTACCACAGAACATACCTGCATTCAGCTCTCTGTTCAAGATCAGGACTTAAAGTATTTCACGAATATGTTCGCCAAGAATATGCACCGAATACTCAGTCCTGACAAAATGTATTTCCGCAAAAGAAACATTTTATAGTTCTGGAACTTTCCACAGAAATACTCGTACAGTTCTTTTGACTAGGTCAGTATTTCACACTTCAGTACTAATACGCTGAACACAACGCAGTACAAAGCGCATCTAAAGCGCGAAGCTCGCAAGGAGAGCTCCGAATACTCCGAAGTCGGCGCTGAATTAAAAACTGAGAATTAGTCAGAAGGTGGTCTGTTGGATTTAACGGTACTTACACACTGCTCTATCCCTAATCGAACAAAAGGTAAAATTTTTGAAATAATATTAAGGGGAAATTAAAATTAAAATTTAGATAATTCCGAAAGATAAGTAATTTTTTTTTAGATAAAGCGGTGAAGCTGCTGAAACTTATGGTAAACAGTATGAAATGCAAACTCCATGAGCAGAAAAAGATAATACACAATAAAAATACTAAATGAAATGGGATCATAAAAAATACAAGAAGAATAATGCAATTACAAATATAGCAGGAAACAAAAGTTTTAGAGAAAAATATTGCTTTAATTTTCCACAACAACTGTCAGGTTCAGAATGAGCATAGGTCGTTTTTTATCTTACGCATCTCTATAATAATAATTACAAGGGCTCAGCTGAGTTTTGCTAAGAGTTCTCATTTTGCAGTGAAAAAATTTTGGTAAGGAAATAAAAATAGTTTCTGAGTTAACAATACCAAGTTTTTCATGATTTGTGTTATTCCTAATGTATCAAGATACTTTTGTTATCTACCCAGAACACAGTTCTGGTCACTTTGCAGTTTTTCCTATTTGTTTTACATGTATACGCCCAAACGTAATAAATACAACATGACCCACAAAATGGATTTGTAAATAAGTAACTCAGTAGACAGAACACTGTTTCGAGCAAATAAGGATGTAATATGGCTTTACGCACTGGTAATTGAATTTATAAGTGGAAACCATGTGAGAGAATTTTTGAGGATCACCCGAGATAAGGGACTAAACTGTGAATTGGTGATCTCTGCAGTTTTATATAGTTTCCCCACCCAACCGACGAGAAATTTCCAGCACCATCCCTTTCTCAAATTTACTGCCATATACGGTTAAAATTACACATAAGGGCCGGATACGGCTACAGTTACACATAAATATTAATTACAGCTATTCAGTTTGGTACCAATTATTAAACCGGACCAAACGCCGCAAAATGGTCGCCAAGCTTGGCGTCTTTTTACGATTTCTTGCTAAGTTAAGTTACAAAAATTAGTGACCGAAACCATCGGCAGCTTAGCGATATATCGCCATAAAATTACACATAAGGGCCGGATACGGCTACAGTTACACATAAATATTAATTACAGCTATTCAGTTTGGTACCAATTATTAAACCGGACCAAACGCCGCAAAATGGTCGCCAAGCTTGGCGTCTTTTTACGATTTCTTGCTAAGTTAAGTTACAAAAATTAGTGACCGAAACCATCGGCAGCTTAGCGATATATCGCCAATTTAGCGAGATAGTCATTTACCTCAATGTTAAATAGACCTGCCCCTGTAACTTATTTTTTTCCCCACCCAACCGACGAGAAATTTCCAGCACCATCCCTTTCTCAAATTTACTGCCATATACGGTTAAAATTACACATTCTTAAATCTCCTCAGACTGTTCATGTAAAATAATGCAAAACTCGTAGCAATATATTTCCTAAAAATAAAATACATCTTTTATATTATTTTATTTACCTTTCTTTAGCATGCAAATGATAAACATGATTTTCAATCACAACCAAACTTTCTTTGTATACAAGTAGTTAACCCATATTAATCAATAATTTCAAATTTTGCAAATGAATAGATATAGAAAGAATGAAATTATATGTCGAATGTTAACAGGATTTATATTTATCTACCTAAAGAGAGAGATGGAATGTAAAGCATTCTATAGAATAATAGTGCTCAACGTATATGTATGTAGAGACATTATGTTACTTCGGAAGCAGGAGTGAAAAATGAGCAACGTCTTCGCCGGAAATCGAACCACAGACCTCTCGGTTACGCGTCGAGCGTGCTGACTACTGCCCTATGAAGGCATGCGAAGAAGGGAGAAGCAATGCCTTATATGTAAAAGAGATAAATTAAAACGCTGGTATCATGTGTCACATCACATTTTTTGTTTTCCTAATATTTAAAAGTATTTCTCGAAATAATATAGAAGGTTATTTCAAGATATCAATTGTATTAAACTCGCTTGATAAAAGTATTTGTAGGTACAAGAGTATCACTTTCTGATTAGAGTACCACTAAGTCGATATTACGCGTGCATAAAAAAATTAAGAAGCTGCTTTTAATAATATGCACTTTTTAATTAAATTGCTTATCTCTATCCGTTTTTACGCTACATATTGAATACCAGTCTATGATAGCAACACAAATACTGATGTGAAGCAAGAATTAAAAAAAAGAAAAGTCTGAAAGCTTAAATTACATTCAAAGGGACGTTACCTTTATTTATTAAATATGATGTTCTTCGCTCTTAAACCATAAAATTCAGTTCAAGAGCAATATCGCAAAATAATTTTTAAATGAGCATATCTTTGAATTTCCGATACATAGTCTCGCGTGCTGAAGATAAAAAAGTTTTTTTTTCTGTACAACGTTGCCATTGCTCGCTTTGAAATCCTTGAGCTTGTTCATCAAAAATTCGTTAAAGGTTTACAAGATATGAAATCGATGATAAAACAAATTCCAAATTTCAAATTTGGGCTTTCAGATGCCCATATCAGAAGGAAATGTTCAATGGGCATCTGGCACAACTGTTCTCAAATTTTCAAATTCTTGCATATTCTACGGACTTATATACTTTTAACATTGTTGCCACCAAATATTATCGCCCTGTATTATATTTAAAGAAATTAAATGATAAAAAAATCTACATAAATGTATATATGCTTCTCTTATTGTGATAAAACAACGGTACCTAGAGCCAACAAATTTTAAATGTTGAACGTTTCCACTCGAATATGGGCATCTGGAAGCCCAAATTTGAAATTTGTTTTATTATCAATTTCATATTTTGTAAAACGTTAACGAATTTTTGATTAACAAATTGAAGGATTTCGAAGCGAGCAATGGCAACGTTGTACGGAAAAGACATTTTTATCTCCAGTGCGTGAGACTGTGTACCGGAAATTCTAAAGATATGCTCATTTTAAAATTATTTTGCGATATTGCTCTTGAACTGAATTTTATGGTTTAAGTGCGAAAAACACGATATTTAGTAAGTGAAGGTGACACACAAAATGTTAAAAAACGCCCCTTTGGACGTAATTTAAAATCTGAAACCTTTCAGATTATTTTTTAGAGTTCGAAAAATTTTTAACTTGCATTTTCATTCTTCGAAATTCTTTGCCAGTTATGTTATGTTGCGTTAAGGCGGTCATATTGTATTAAACTGACTAACGCTTAAAACGCTTAGCAAGTGTTGCCATTCTACGAGGCATAAGAAAGTAAAATTATCATGCACGACTCTTAACAAATTACCATTTATCAACCGTTGTTAAGATATTTATTTTAACTTTCAAATTAAAATAAATTGCTTAACTTTGAGAAATTTCAAAATAACATGCAGCTTTCTTTAAAATGCAAACCTAGATTTATTTTTAATAGCATCTCTAAACCATAGCATTTGTAATGCATTTAATTACCGTGGTTTATAATATATCCGCTACGTTACCAGTTAGATACATTCCGAAGACGTCAGAGATCACGCGACTTACATATAGCCAATGTAAACAAACACTGTAAATTACCTCAGAGATCACGTGGCTTAAGTACAGTTAATGTTAAATAAACACAACCACTCTACCTCTTCCTCTCTTGAGGAATTTATCTCATTTGTAACATCATTTTAACGCCATTTATTACAAGATATAGAACATTTTGTATGTATTCTAGTCACAACAATGATAATTACAATTCGCTTACTTCTATTTATAATAATAAAAAAAACTTAGCTTTCGGAAATAACATTTAGTTCTGAACTTCGAGTAATTGAAGTTCTACCGTATTTAAAATTATTTACATACTTTTTCCACTTTTTTACTGTAATCATAGCGCAGCTTTCCCAAAGATATGCTTGCGAAATAGAACTTTTATAAACACCAGTGTAAGAAACAAATTTCATACAGTAATACTAACATTTCTTACGAACTTTAATTCAAATTTCATGTTATCACACTGCACTGCAAATGAGAAACTAATCTGAATTTAGATTTATTCACTTTTTGATCAGCAAACCTCCCTAAATGGGCTCTGCTAAAACATTTCTATCTTGAACGGTTAGTATACCAGTATAGAATATGTCAGGAAGAGGACAATAAAGGATGAGGCAAGCATATTAAGCTCTCGGTTGGGTTAGGCTTACAAGATCGTCTGTTTTTATAGTCAGTCGGGGCCAAAAGATTATAATTTGGTTTCAATTAGATTTTAAAGACGAATTCGTTGGAAGAATATTTAGATCAATTTGAAGAAAGACTTTCGAATTATTAGAAAATTCTAAGTTTGAAATTATTTCTACCAGTAATATAAGGTTTTATTCTAAAATTGAAGCTAACATAAGAGTCTCTCATTTTGTATATGGAATTTTATTACTCAATATATTTATAGACAGATATTATTCCATATTAATATAGCAACTTTTTGAATAATAAAGACCCTCGAACGACTATCGTCCCGTCGTAACATCTAAAGCACAGGAAAATAAACTCAGGTATAGGTTTAAAGTAAACCTTTTTTATTATTCGTTTGTCTGACAAGTTGTATTTGATAATAAAAAATCAAATCTTCCCAGCTTGCCGGAAATTCAGAACAATTGCTCAAATAGAATTAAAATACTAAACAAAAGTAAATTGTGTCTACTAAGCATTCCTCAGCATGTACCCATTCCTCAATCGTTCACGAAGCAATTACGGCTAGAAAAGCTAAAGTCCATTACGTAATACACTCGTAACAAGAATTAATAGAGTGATGGTCAGCGATAGCTGCAGAATCGAACTCAAGTAATCTACGCTTATATGCATTAAATAATGTGTATCCTGATGAAAGCCGCTGAAAACAGAAGTATGGTAGAAACATGGGCAAATGCAATTTTCTTCGTGGATGTTAGGTATGGAAATTTGGTTTATGCTTACATTCTAACTGGCAAAATAGATAATATCAGTACCTTAAGCAACAGCTTCCCTTGCTAGGGGTAATGCCTAGAATATACTTGCCAGGGCACATTACTTTACATCTCAAATTGTGGTGGTTTATATGGATGCTAAGAGTGATGTCCTAATCATTTTGATGTGTATAGCGACTCGACCTTTAATGTGCTTTTGTAATACAGACCTCGGTATACCTTAGTCTCTATGCAACAAGAGGAAATTGAAAAGATTCGTAGCTTTTATAATCTTTGTCTTCACGAAGCTCATTACATAAAGCAAATTTTGAGTGGTTACGAAGATAAGATATCCCATTCAACATTAGAAGTAAATGTATTTCCTTTATCATAAGAAATGGGGTGGGAGAGAAAAGGAGGGAATCGATTTGAATTTATAAAATTGTTTGTAAATATATAGTGTCTATGCCGGATTGGGACACTCTAAATATGCGGCGAGCAGAAAGTCCTCTCATGTGGTTTCGTGACAGGGTAAGGGACATTTGGACCAGCAGCATCCCCGGGGTGTTCTCTTTCAGAACAGGTGGTGGAACTGAGCGAAGTCGTATTGTCACGTGCATAGTGCTTAAGGCTCTTGTCAACGACAGACGCAAACTTGCTCTCTTTGCCATGATGAATTTCGTGGGATAGTTCTGATGTTACTGTTAGACAAGTGAGAACACAGAAATCTGGGAAAAAATTGCAGAAATAAATAACAGTTATGTAAAATGTCATTATTAATACTGGCATTTCTGTAGGAAATAAAACACAGATGGAAGGAAACGGCACATCGAACAGTAAGCTAAGAACATTTAGATCTATCGTTTTAAAAAATGACTTAGTTGTTGATCGATCACATTAAAATATTCTAACACCGTACAAGTTTAAAATCCTTTCAATGACATTACTTCCAAACGTTGCAGTATTTTAATAAGCTGAAACGGTTGTTTAAAGTCGCCAGACTTGCATGATTGTCACAAAGGCTTAAACTACAAAGAGCTTCAATGTCTGATCTCGAAATAGGGTATGGATGTGTATTAGTATGCGAATAGGGGCTCCTGAAATCAGCCACACCAAAAGTATTCCTGAACGACTGATCAGAAGAAATTGAGATAGGAGGCACTGAATATTCTGCTTGCGAGATTAGCTGATCAAAAATTTGATAAAGCCCAGTAAATGCATTTTTTTATCACAGGGTCTGTGATTAGCTACAGATAATTCTCTGTTACATAGCCCAGTATTATTTTTGATTTCATTAGAAAGTTAAAGCGCCAGATTTACAGAACAATAAAACACAGCTATTTGAAACATGAGATTACAAAAAGCCAATAGCATCCATACGGACTAAAACATTTTTCGGTCATTTTCTCATTTCTTGCGATAAATCCAAACCTCGATTCTAATTACAGTCGTTAAAATTTCGTTCAGTTTCTGAGCACGACAGTTACAATAACTATCTTGTCTAGGTTCAAGGATGGCAATTTATTTAAATGGCGCTTGGCAAAGTGACTTCATCGGACATTTGTGAAGAAAATTGTTTTTTTTTTCTCCTCCGTTTATCTGCTTTTAAGAAAGACACACTAATGGCAAAGATATTAATGAAGCCTTGAGAATCTCTTTTCTAATAAAGGGCAAAATAATCACTTCCTCTTGTCCCTGACATCAGATTGGAATTCATTTCCCGAACGTTTTCCTTACCGGACTCCTTTTGGTTCTTTAATAAGATATTTTTTTTACCTCTTCTATTCTTTCATTGGCTGTCAACATGAAGTGATTAATAGCTTTCAAGAAATGCATTCTTAAAACGAACCAATAAAAGTGCAATTTATAAAATAATAAAATAATTCATAACAAATCCAGTGGTATAACATTTTCTTTATCGCCTATGAAATCAACGCTGTTACGTGTACTTTTCACCCCAGTTACCGTATAAATGTGGATATTTTATTATTTTTAAGAGAACACAAGGCCATTTGAGTACTCTTAATAAACGGCAAGCGATGCAGATGCTTTGCTCGGCTGTTTAGGATCTTTCAGTATCTGTGCCAGTAGTTTAGCAGATACGGATTAGCTGGTAGATAGACTAGCGTTGATGTTTATTTAGATCAATATTTATAGAACTGGTAAGATCCTATTCTATTAAGGATTGGCCATCCTTTTGACTGAAATCACAATGCGATTTTGCAAAATATGTTATAGAATTGTCAATATGCTTCTGATTGCTGTACGTCCTAAAAGAATCTTAAAAGTAATTTAATTTTGGTACTCCTTACCATATATTGATATTAGTTAACATTAATACCTGTTTTCCTTCGATTACATTACAATTTCTCCCCGGCCCACCAGCGGCCGAGCGGTAAAGTCGCTGAACACTGGTAGTTTGGTCCGAGGTTCGAATCCCGCGAACGGGCTGGCTGCATGGGCGTTTTCGTGGTTTTCCCCATGTGTAACGTGTATACGAGCCAGTTACCCTTAGAAAGTCCTCCACGAAGGCATCCCTCCCTTTAGGCAGAAGCCCTTGTGTGCTTTGCCATAATTGAATAACCTAACCCAATTTCTCCCCGCTTTATTAACAGTTGACCTTATGCTTTTTACTTCCATGTACGAAGTAAAAAGGAAGTATTGTATTTGCGAAAAATGTCGGGTATCATATTTCAACGAAAATATCCATTTTGACCGCTATCGAATGCAATTTAACGATGTTTTTGCGTGACATCCGTACGTAAGGACAGAATAAAGGACTCTTTTTCCCAAAAAAAATTATAGAGTTGAATTAAAATGGGTTCTGAAGAGATATTTTCGTGGCGTCTGTGCGTGTGTACCTACCTAAGCATGAATGCATCTCGCATAACTCAAAAACGAGTGGACTCAAAATGTTGACATTTTGTATATAGGACCGTTATAACATGTACATGTGCACCTCCTATTTTGGTTGCGATCGGCCGTACCAAAAGTACATAAATATATATATATATATATATATATATATACACTCTGTTACTCGGCTCAGTGAGCCCAGTCTCATTATTCTTATATGTTTGTAAATTCTGCATTTTTTGCTTTAAAAATGATTGAATTATATTGTTCTTATCTTTCGGTTAAGGTTTTCATGCCTTTAGTTAACCTTCATGTTACAGTTGTAGAATTATCGAAAATTTAAAAGTTGTTTAAGTGCGGCTAAGCCTAATTATTTTTGTCATAGAAGCCATATATGTTTACATTTGAAACTTAGCAGAATAGTGGATTTGTTGCCAATCTACAGAAACTAAGCTTCGCAGGAACAAAGATAACGCCTTCTTTCATTATTGCGAATAAAATCATGGTTAATCCATTCTGGAATTTATTCGAGGAAATACGTGTTTAAGATTTAATTCGTAGTTTTTAATATAGGTATTTTGCCTTTTATGTATTTTTGCTTTGTCGGGAAGTGAGAATAATTGAATGACAATTACTGAATCATCCCTGAAAAACTGTTTCTTTTTTTCGTTTGTTTCTTTGTTTATTTCCTTTATACATCGTTTTAGATTCATTGCAGTATTTGAATAGAACATTTGGCAATGATTGGGTAATTCTTCAGATAATATACATAATTTTTGTGCATTCTGAGTTATAAAATGTATGAGATCCAACGCTGTTAAGTGAACCTAGCGCCGGAGTGTCGCTATGGTAAACAAATATAGTGAATTTTAAAAAGTGCATTTATTCTATTGTGGCTTATGAGCTATCGACGAAGTAGATTTAATCCAATCCAATAAAATTAAACGAAATGCAAAATGCGTATAATTTAATATTTCGTACATAGAAGTCATGTGGTGTACACATCAGATTAATTTTACTGAGATGAAAAAGTGGTATGTAACTCTTAAATTTTAAATGAATGGTAATGGTCCAGTAACATTTTACCAGCTATTTTCTAGCCTCACTAGGAAAAAGATGGAAAAAATATGCTAAGGCTGCAATAAGATATATTCCGATCACCTCAGAGATCACGCGACCAATGCATAGCTAATGTAAGCAAAAAAGGTCTTTCTTCCTCTTCTTCTTTTGCGGAATGTATTTCATTGCAGCAACCCTATCATCTAGCAATTAGGTTATTTTCATTATTTCTATAGACCTGGAAATACAAATAGAAATATTTTTTTAAATTTTTTTTCATGCACAGCATACATTTATTTTAACTTTCAGGGCAATGATGTGAAAATCAAATGTTACATGCAGTACTTTACTTACAAAGTGGGCTTCGTCTTAAACGGCGCCCCAATTTTAAGCTGATGCTATTAAATCTTCTGAGCATTTTGAACAGGTTATTACTCTGTTGGACGGGGATCTGGTAAGCAATCAAATTAAATGACACTACTAGAGTAAGATAAGTACATTGTGTACTACTGTTGTAAGTCAAAACGTAACTAGATTTCTCTGAATCATAAACATCTTCAGGACTAAAAATAACTATCTAAAAGTTAAGCAAGCTAAAGATGGCTACTTTAGATTCATTCGAAACTTCAGTGTACCGCATTTTCTAATGCTCTTACACGTAAAAAAATCTTGTTCTCAATCATTTTATTTTAAATTTTCTTAAATAATATAAAAGTAGATTTTATGATTTTACATCGGTTTTACATTAAGTAAGATTTACTATTTTACACCAACAAAAATGTTTTCTAATTCTAATTGAATAGAAACGCGATAGAACGCTTGTCTTATTGTCTTACTAAAAAGGATATTCCATTTCATTTGCATACAGTGAAACGTGATTCCATGCAGTAAAAAGTAGAGTGTAATTTTCACTTTAATTATAGTTCACTTTAATCATCACTTTAATTACAGTTCTTTTTACTTCAGTTTGAAATAATTGCTTTGGAGTGGATTCTTTTTTAACAGGTGAAAAATAATGCCAATAATTAATTTTGCCGAGTACTTTTACTTTGTTTTTAGTAAATGGAAGCATTATATTTATTTATATAACTTTTTATCAAGTAAAATACGATAACGAAAGCTTGCGGGGTTTTACTTATTTAATTCTAAAGTTCTAACTTGGAACCCCACGAACACTAACAAGCTAATAATCGCTTAAGTGTGTGAACAAAACACGAAAGACTTAAAGAGAGTTTACAAACCTTTATTTTTCAGTACATTTACAATCAGTTCCTATTTGGAACTTTACACAAAGCCTCCACTCGGGCTTGAACTTTAATGATAATGAATTTAAATTAAACTAAACTAGCATAACTAAGCTATCTGAAAGGTATAGCCGAAGCTTTCAGAAATCTAACTAGTTGGCCCCTAAGTATTATTAAATCGACGAAGCCAAGCAAGGGCCTAAGGTATGGCCGAGCGTAGCAATAGCTACGAGAGACGTAGCCAAAAGGCAAACGCGCGCTAGTAGGGGAATCAGACTCTCTCTCTCTCGAAGTCGGTGAAGTATCGACTTAAATAGTACTCTTTTTCATTTGCATTAACTGCGTTTCTGAAATTACATTCTGGCAGGAAATTATAAGCTGAAATTAGAATAAGATAGGAAAGATACAAAACTTAAAATAACTGTTAATAAACTTAGGATAAACCTTACAAGTTTTCAGATATTATATTACTCCTAAAGGGGCTTTTTTAACGTTTCGCGTGTTACCTTTATTTATTAAGTATCATGCACTTCGCACTTAAAACATAAAATTCAATTCCACAGCAATATCGCAAAATAATTTTAAAAAAAGCATATTTTTAGAATTTTCCATACACAGTCTCGCGCGCTCGAAATGAAAATGTTTTTTTTTTTCGTACAGCGCTGCCATTGTTCGCTTTGAAACTGTCGAGTTTGTAAACAAAAATTCGTTAAAGGTTGAAATGAAATAGATGATAAAAAAATTCTAAATTTGGCCTTCTAGATTCCCATATTCGAGTGGAGGACTACGTTATTTAAGTTGTGATGTCTCTAGGCACCGTTGTTTTTTCACAGTGCAAGAAACATACATAAATTCAAGGCAGATTCTTCATTATTTAATTTCTTTAAATATAATGCAAGTTTCCAATATTCGGGGGCAACGCTTTGAAAAGTGAAATGCCGTTTATAGTTTACCAGCGCAAAATACCAAAATGAAATTAATAGCCCTTCTGGGGAAATTGCCCCTTTGGGCTGTAATTTCTTGAGTAAATGAATGTATAAATTACATATTTCAATCTAAAGCCTAGAAAATATGCCTTAAAGATTTGCAACATAAAAAATTAAAAATATGAAACAAATTGTTCTTTTTCTTAAACCAAAATAATATCTACTGATGCCAATTCATGAAGCTAAATTTTTTCAATTTCATGAGTTGAATAACTGGAAAGAGGAGAGAATTTCAGTTTTTTAAAGCTGTGCTTGTTTCTGAATATTTTTCACGTAGTATGATAAAAACGTAAAAATGATGAAACTGTTCTGGCTTTCAGAATGATTTGAGTGATTAATTTGTCTTGCACTGAGGAATGCACTTTTGTATGTTAAATGGAAGGCTATTAAACATCGCAATTAAGCAAGAGCACCTTTTTATAGCGAATAGGATTTTAACACAAAGTGAAAGCAAGAAACACTTTGAATAGGTTTTACTTTGAGAAAATTAACATCTAAACACAAAGTAATATAAACTAAAATTCCCTCGCATTCCACAAACAAAATATGCCTTTAGGATATAGAAAGAAACAGTAATCTATAATCCTAACTGTGAAACATGCTGATAGGTTTTGATCTTGGGTATTTCGGATGTTTGAAGCTGTACTGTTTACTGGATGAAAGTGGATGGAATTTAACCAGTACTTATTATAATGAACAGGAATATTGCCTCATTTACATTCCGAAATAGCACAAATTAACACTGCTTTGCAAAATTTATATTTTAATTGTAAAAATATACAATAATAAAGTAACTCGTGAACCTGTTGATATTGTTACTAATTTTGTATATAGATAGACAATTTTAATGAAATTATATGTTAAATGGTTGTATTTTTCTGTGGAGTGTAGCATTAAAACCTGAGAGATATGAAGCTCTACAGGAAAATTAAGAATACAGGAGCAATATTTAAGCGTACACATACACTTTAAAACCCTTAATATCTTCGAATATGTGACTGTTGAAAGAATTCGAATATTTTTTTTATGTTAAAAACAATTACATCCAAATTTTTTACAGCTGACTACATAATATAGCGGCTTTCTGAACTAATAACCAGAAAGTTTGTGTTGCCACAAATATTTTTATAATTTAATCCGCTTTGTAACAAAACCTTTTAATGCGTTCACCTCATGTTTCCATCTTGCGCGCACAGTTTAAAACATTCTGTTGCATAATTTAATTCCATATTTAATATATAGCTTTTATAACATTTGCAAACTACTTTGAACCCCAAATCCTAAGAATTTCACGTTAAATTTTAATTTTTTTGGAGTTGAGTTTACAAAATGTATTTTATTAAAAAAAATCTCTAATGTTTTCCAGCATAAAATTTTTTAATATTAAACTATTCATAAGATTTTTGGTTCAGTTAGAAGATAGTGCACATATAAAGAATTCCATTAAATTTCAAGTATATGCCATTAACCATTTTTAAAATTTTATGCACGCAAGGTGGAAACATGACGTAAAAGCATAAAAATTTTGTCACAAAGCATATTAAATTATAAAAATATTTGTGGCAACACAAACTTTCTGGATACTAGTTCCCAAAGCAGCTATATTATGTAGTCATCTTTAAAAAATTGGAAGTAATTTCTTTTAAAATAAATAAATTATCCCAATTCTTGGAACAGTCACATATTCGAAGATTTTAAGAGTTTTAAGGTGTATGTGCCTCTTTAATATTCAGTAAATGGCTCTCTCCTTAATTTGGCGAGATATCGCCAGGCTGGTAAGGGTTTCGGCAGTTAATTTTTGTCTCCAAATTTATCCAGAAATCCCAAAAGTCGCCAATGGTGGCCATTTAGGGACATTTTTGTCGATCTTTGTATCACTGTAGTAGGTATTGTAATTGAATAAATGTAATTGATCACTATATCAGCTGTAACCGTAATTCGACCCTAATATTGCCTTACAGTAATTTCGAGAAGCAGAAAGTACCAGAAATATCTCGGCGGCCGGATAAGAAGTATATAAGACCTGAGAGAGCATGAGTTCCTCAGTTCTTGTTGCGAGTTGTTAGTTCAGCGTGAGTTCGGATAACTGAGGTATCTCTGCGTTACCTTCCTCTTTAGTTACATTGCGTTGTGTTTAGAATTCTTAATAGTTGGAAGTGCAACTACTGATTGGACTGTGAGCATCTATACGAGTATTTTTGTGGAAAGCTCCGGCACTCTGAAATGTTTCTTTTGATAAAATAAGTTTTATCAATCTATCATCCGGACCTGTGTACATTCAATCTATTACGAACCTGTACGCACAAAACAGTGTAATTAGTGTTTTTTAGAAACTAAGTAAAGCTAAAACAGCTTATAAATTGTGAAACACATTAAAATTAGAGCTAGAATTAAACTAAGATTAGACTTTTGGAATGTCATGATTGCCCATGATCTGTTGTAGTTTTAATATCTGCATCTAGGATTTATTTTCCTATTATGAAACTTTATAATGTAGATCAGAGGTATAGTAATTCTAAAGCTTTGCTTTATCTTTTACCCCGCACAATTCTCAGAATACAATCAATTACGTTAAAAGAGCGATATAATTTTTTTTATTTATTATTTTAAACTTCAT
>KK117939.1:41157-132431 GCA_000611955.2 Stegodyphus mimosarum | reverse complement strand
AAAAGCAAAAAAAAATATAAAAAATATACCAATATAAATTTTATAAAAAATATGTTTTATATTAACTTTAAAAAGTATTGTTTTATATTAACTTTAATTTGTTCTTTTCTAAAAATTCCACTCGTTTGAACTACTTTTGGTAAATCACATCACTTGTTTTTACTTTTGGTTTCGAATTTTACACTTGCCTACATAAATGACGAAACACGAATTGAATAATTGAAGAGTTAGGTTTGAGGGCAACTTCCCCTTGATAAGTCTGTCTTCTGGCAGCTCAACAATTATTCACTTATGCATTTTTATTGTTTTTAATAATTTTATATTTGTTAATAGATTTTGAAACTTGCACTTGATTTACTTATGTTCCAGAATTTAAAAGATATTGTAGATTAGTTCGCAGCAATATGAATTATTTATAATTTTTTACTTTAATTTGCTTTTTACGAATAGAAATTCTGTTAAATTCAAATTTCATTCATTGCAGCAATGGCGCAAGAGAATTATTTAAATTTAATTTAACTTTACTATATTCTTTTGAAACAATATGTATATATAGAAAGTAGTATAAGAACATAGAGAACCTATTTGGTCAAGAAATTTTAGCATTTAGCTGCAAAATTAAAATTATGGATAAGCAAAAGTAGTAAAAGTCTAAAAGCAATCTCCTAAAAGTAAATTTGATATCAAAGTTCCAGAGTAAATAACTTAAGCAAAAACATAACTAAGAAGTAAAAGCAGCTGTAAAAAATTGAAAATCAAAAAGTAGGTATTGAAAAATTCAACATTAAAAACATTTTTTTAAAACACGTAAAAAATTAAGTATAAAGACACAAGAATAAATAACAATAAATGGCAGTAAATGTCAATTTAGCCTAACTCCAGGTTCGTCACGGATATATATAAATATATATATATATTACGATTTACACTGGAAAACCTGTCAGTATAAACGCTGTCAAACGAGAGTTATAAAATAAATCTTTAGAATCTACATAATGTTGAATATAACCTTATGTTTAAAGAAATCTGGGGACTGTTCTGTAATCCGGACCGGATTCAGTAATGTATGTATATATGCATGTATGTATATATGCATGTATGTGTGGATGTATGTTCATGTATGCATGCATATATGTAAGTACAAAATGTGTGTGCGTGTATGTACGTATATATCAACATGCATACACACGTGCATACATTCATACATTTCTGAATCCGGTCCCAATAACAGAACAGTACCGAAATCGGAGATACTTTCTTTCGATTATCTGTATAAACATTTAAACATGCATACGTTTATTTGACGAATTATAGAGACAAAATAGACCATGTCGTTAACCGGTCTGCAAATGGAAGCCTACGGATAATAGGACGGATGATTACAATGCACGACATGAATGTATGGAATGATGCCTTAATTTCTCAGAAATATATTTGCTAAATGATTATGCCACGAAAAATCAACTATGCTCATTTCACACTTAGCGTCTTGGCTGATAACCTCTCACATCTCTCATAAAGATAAATTCGGGCTCCACTTCTAATTACTGTCGTTAAGACCCCTTTGAGCTCATGAGCAGGCCTGCTAGAACATAGAGCGGGTCTCGCTCCGTGGATAGCAAGAGTTTATTTAAAGAGTGGAGCAGAAAAGAGAGACTTCATTGGACCCTTGGGAAGAAAACCGGTTGTTTCTTTATCTGCGTCTGAGAAAGGGTAGATTAATCACAGGGATATTAATGAAGTCCGGGCTCTGACTCTCCTAACAAGGGACAAAATAATCACTTGCTCCTGTCTTCTGGATCAGCCGGAATTCATTCCCAGGATGTTTTCTCCTGCCGGACTCTTGACTGGATCTTTAATAAGACTTTTAAAGGATATATTTTTTTTTTTGTATTTCGCTTTATGCTTTTCATCCACTGTCAACACAGAATGATTAATATCTTTCCAGGAAGGGCTTTTTTTAATAAGAAGTTGGAAAAATCACTGAATAAAATAAAGGAAGTTAAAGATAAATGCTAGTGTCTCATAGAGGTATTTCATTTTGGGACTATGCGGAACATATTTTTCGTAGTTTTACTGTCATGCTTTACACTGTTTCAGTCATTCAGAGGCCTTACTGTCAGCGTGAAATTATTCATAAATTAATTTGTGTAGGCAGTTTTTGAATTAGAAAGTCATATAGATAATTGAAATTTTTTTGTTGTAGCAGCATACAAGAAGCATCCATTTTTCATCGCATTCATAAGCCTGAAGTCTATATTACATTAAAGATACCGTCAAAAGATAACAAGCAATTTATTATAAATAGGTTGAAAAGACACTACCATTTTTCATTAACCTGTTATCTATAATTTCAGCCTTTATTACATTTCCTCCTTTCCGTTTCCTCACCAGAAAATATAAATGCGTTAGAGATTATTTAAACTGAGATTTTTGGATTGTAATACAAAACATGTTTCTGCCTCTTGGGACCACGTTACTTTATTTAATGGAATGAATGATATATTGACACATTCGTGGACTATACCTTGAAGGTCACATAGAGTCGTAACAGCACAACGTGAGAAACGAGCAAATAAACAGTAAAAAAGTAAATTTTAGCTGAAATTTATACATAATCATAGGGCATAAAAATAATTCTATACCATTACTAAAAATTCATGCCAACTGAAATATCATGATCTAATAAACACATAAAAATCGTAATGTAAATAAGAAATTAAAACAGATTGGGAGATTAAAAATAAAATTTTCTACATTTTGTTTAATTTACATGTCTACATGCCTTTCTTATGTTATAGAACTTACAAAACAATATCCGAAATAATACTGATGTTATCTTAAAGAGCACTTTAGTGAATACTAAGTATTTTAAAAGATTTCAGGAAAAAATTTTTTCCAGTTTTTAGTAAACATGAAAGACATTTTACATAAAAATAAAAAATCTGATGTGTACACCACATGACTTCCTTGTACGGAATATTCAATTATATGCATTTTGCATTTCAGTTATAAAGTTATTGGATTGAATAACATCGACTTCGTCGATAGCGCTTAAACCACAATAGAATAAATACAGTCTTTAAAATTCACTATATTCGTTTACCATAACGACACTCTGAAGCTAGGTTCACTTAACAGGGTTACATCTCATTCATTTTATAACTCAGAACGCACAAAAATTATGTATATCATCTGACAAATTATCTAATCGTTGCCAGATGTTCTAATCAAACACTATGATAAATCTAAAACGATGTACAAAAGAAATTTAAAAAGAAAAAAAAAGAGCTTTTCACAGACGATTTAGTACTTCTTATTCAATTAATTCAGTTCTCACTTCGCTACAAGGCAAAAATACATAAAATCTCAAAATATCTGTATTAAATATTACGAAGTAAATCTTAAACACTTAACGTATTTCCTCGAATGTATCCCAGAGTGGATTAAGCATGATTTAATCCGCAATAATAAAAGAAGGCGTTATCTTTGTTGTTGCGAAACTTAGTTACTCTAGATTGGCACCAAATCCACTATTCTGCTAAGTTTCAAATGTGAACAAATATGGATGCTATGACAAAATTAATTAGGCTTAGCCGCAATTGAACAACTTTTAAATTGTTGATAATTGCACAACTATAACATGCATGTTAACTAAAGGCACAAAAACTTTAACCGGAAGATAAGAACAACACAATTCAATTATTTTTTAAAGCAAAAAATGTGCAATTTGCAAACATATAAGAATAAAGAAACTGAGCTCACTGAGTTGATATATATCAAAACTATATAATAAAGCTTCAGAGTGGATATATATATATTCATACACTTTTGGTTCGGCCGATTGCAACCAAAATATCAGGTTACATTTATGATCTTTCCGAAGAGAAATATGCATGCTCCGTTTTCCAAAAACGATGTGAGAGTCATGGTTTTGTGATACCTAAAGAGTCGATAGATAATACCATCAACAAGAAAGGGAAAAACGTCAAATTGGACCCTCAAGAGGGACAAAAATTCCAAGCAAGTATCCAAGGAAAAAACGGACATCTTCGACTATTGCAAAGGTACGTTGTTTAATATTAAAAGAAAATCCCCCTAGTCAAAGGACAGTTGCAAAATAATTAAAATGCTCGGTGTCTACTGTAAACAAAATGATAAACGTTGATTTAAATCTTCAGAAAGCGACAAAACGCAATGTGCATCGTCTTCTTCCGAAGCATATCGCTCGACGCAGGACACGCTGCAGAATTCTATATGAGAAACACTTATCCCTAGAAAAATGGAAAACAATTGTCACGATAGATGAAGCATGGGTGTATTTAAATGACTGTAACAAAAAAGACCTATTTATTATCATAAAAGGGGAGAAAAAAATTTAAGTACATGGTTCAAAGAATCGAAAGAAAGTTTTTCTAAGGGATTCATGATTGTTGCTGGTTTTTCTTATAATGGCAAGTTAAAAATAAAGAGAGTGTAAAGGTCAAGATTAACTCCAAACACTATCAGGAACATAGTTTATCGCCAATTTTTCTGAATGAAATATCATCGCTTTACCCACAGTGCCATCAATCTGTGAGGCTCCATCAGGACAATGCTAGCAGTACCACATCAAAATCCACCGTAAATTTCCTAAAAGAAATGGAACAAAAAACTCGTATCAAGGCCATACCCTTCACTGATATCCCTACTAAATCTCCCTATGTGTCACATATGGATGTTTGTGCTTTCGGACTTTTAAAACCTGCATTATCCAAACGTTTTCCGTATTATCCAAACGTTGTCCCAAAACCCTAACAGGACTCTAGAAAGCTGTTCGGGAGGAATGGGATAGAATATCTCTTCTGACACTTCAAAAGGCATTATTATCCTGGAAATTGCTGTGTCGAAAAATAGTTCAGAATAAGGGATGTCAAATAGAACATTTAAAACGCAAGAATTTTATGTAATTTAGTTTTGTGAATACAATATACATCGTCTAAAAAATGTGGGAACAGCCTCTGTAATAAAGCTTCAAAAGGTCTGAGAAAGAAGAATGGAATTAAAATCATAACTAAAAATCATAATTTTTGGACAGTGATGAGCATTTTAAGAAGCTCTAATCAGCCGAAAGATAAACAGTGGAACTAAATTTAAAATCATTCTAGATAGATTAAAATTAATATTTATTATTCTTAACCTACTTAATTTTTCATACAGATGTTTATGCAAAATCAGGATAATTCCAAATTGTATCTTCCTTTAATAACTTTTGAATACTGTTTACGCAATTCCTAGATCTAAGTCACAAGCATTTACATTATGGTTCGATAACAATTCCCAGTCACGAGCATATACTGAAGTACACAGTTGATACTCTCGTGACCGGATAAGCGCTTAAGCAAGCAACACGGCAAAGCAGCTGCTCCAGATTTCGCAACCAAACCGAGCTGCTCACCAAATTAGTCTGATAACGCTATGATTTAGCACCAGCGCAACGTAATCAGGAACGATACACGTTGAATCTGTGCAAACAGCACTCCCAGCGGCTCGCGTGATACTGTCCCCTTTCACGAAGAATTCGATTCATGCTTGCGTGTTGCGTGAGAAGGTCAACACTGGAAAGAACAGGAATGTAGCGACCAAGGTCATTTCAATCCTTTCGTTTCAGAACTCAAATACACTCTTATATCGGAAAAGCAGGATAAGCGCGAGACGCATAAATTGTTTTCGGGGAGGGGGGGCGAGGAATAGTAATAACTTTTCCAATAGTTGCGTCAGCAGTTGAAAATTATCTCCTCGATATAGAACATTAATATGCATAAATTAGAATCTGTTACACAAAATGCAAATTTGGAAGATGACATTATTCACCCAGCTAACATTTTTCTCATTTATAATCTACGTTTCTCTTTATGCAGCATAAAAACAAGAATTAGCATTATGCTTAGTAAATTAAAATATGGCTTTATATATGTAAATAAATGCTTACGTGCTATTATGATTTATATACGTAAATAAATTTTATAACTTCATGAAGTTGATGTATTTCCTTTCTTTATTTATAATTCATATGAGCCGATATACTCTGTTAAATATACATGACAATGACCTAAATATATGCCTCATATTGGAGAGTCATTAGGATTTTTTTGAAGCAGGAAAGGTGAAAAATGTGCAGTTCTCGCCGAGAGTGAAACTGCAACTCTCGAATACGCGCCGACTGTGCTACCGTTACACCACGAAAGAATGCAGAAAGGAAGGGGAAAATAACTTACATACTTCCCCTTTTAAAGGGCGACTGGGGATGCGATCCTGGTGGTGAAAAGCCATGATCAGTCACCTTTTTTAGCTCGGGCGCCACTGTAGAAACATTAGCTTATTTTGATGCGGGAGACGTGAAAAATGAGCAATACCCGCACCAGAACTTGTAATGGGACCTCTCGAATACGCGCCGAACATGCTACCGTTACACTACGAAGGCCTGAAGAAAGGAGGAGACGAATACCTTATATACTCTCCTTTTAAAGGGCGATTGGGATTAGGGGAACCAATTGTCAAATCCTGCTGGTGACGAATTATTGACTACTACCGTTTATTTAGGGCGCCACTGTAGAATCATTAGTTTTGTTTTTTTAAAGCCGGAGAACAAGGGAAATGAGTAATGCCCTCGCTGGAACTCGAACCTGGATCTCTTGAATACGCGCCGAGTGTGCTACCGTTACACCTCGAAGATATGCAGAAAGGAGGAGAAGTGGAAAATTTTTTATTTTTAAACACCTTCTTTGATGATGATCGTTGTCTCTTTATGTTGCTTTTTCTTTGTTTTTGCTGTACTCCTAATAATAAACAAATTTGCTCACCCGTTCGTGGCCTTTCTTTCTTGATTTTTGTGTCGTCACTACCGTACCAGGAAAGCATTTCCGACCATGCAGTGATGTGTGATTTTCCATCGTCTAGGTGTACTCTCTCTCTCTTCCCACCGTACATCGCTGGTGTTCCCCATACTTTTACCTATACTGATACATCCTGTATGCGTTTACAAACATCGATGGCTTTTCCGGGATTCGAACCCGGGCCTTCGTACGACAGGCAGCGTCGCTAACCGCTATCCCGTTTGGGCGGCCGTAGAAATATAATTCACTAAATTAAAACATTTTTTTAATTGATTTTGGTGACAAAAAGGAGGCAAACATGCTGCGACCAACAATTGAAATTCATTTTTCTGGGGGAAGCGAATATCAGATTTGTGTAGTTTGAGAAAAATTTCAACAATTGCTTAGTTTAACCAATGTATATTAAGCCACGGTGCCAAGAAACAATTTAAGAATCGCAGGAGTTCAAATCTGCAAAAGGTTCTTTAATTGACTGAACTGAATGTTTCCATTATGCAACAGTGTTGTAGGAAACCATAACTTCCTTTTTTTTCCATCACCTGTTGCCAGAATTATTTAAAACAACTTTCTTCATTTGGTAACTAAATGACCGAAAACCATAAATATCTTTCTGCCTTAGATAACGGCCCGAATTTTAGCCTTTATTTACTCTTAAACCTCATAATCTGTTAAACACTCATTCGTAAGTTACTTTTGATTAACATCTGCAATTACCTCTCAGGCGTTTCATTAAGTAATATTTTACATGAAACTTCTCGAATAATCTTTTATCACTACGCCTTGGATCAAGTTTCTGCGCTTATTTCTTATTCGCGGGTGAAAAGAAGGTACACTTTAACCTTTGAAACAAGCACTGCCGGTTTTCAGACAGTTAGGTCAAATGTCATCACTAATTTTCGTCTTATTTCGAGTTAAACTCGTTTTGCTTTCTGTTTTTAATAATTTGTGTAACGTTTCTTGATACTGTTGGGAGGAATTAGCTATTTATTTTTAACTGATAGTTAATTTTAAGTTCAGTGGTTTCATGTCACTTTCTTTTCACCCACACTTTTCATCTAAATGAGATAGCGAGCGTTTATTCAGGTTGAGGGAAAACTGAGAAATGCTATTTAAGGTAAGGTTAGGGCGTGTTGTGCCTATTTTAGTTGTACTGTGACTTATTAGCGATTTGATTCTGTGGTCATGAGGGCTTCTAGCCATTGGCTTGTCTCACCGGTTTTCTACAAACCAGAGCCTTTCTTGCGCGTTACTTTATCATGTGAGCCGTTAAGCTAATCTGCTACATTTGAATTAGTTCAACATTAGGTATTTAAGTTAAGCCAGAAGTGTTGGCTTGTGTAAACCCAAGTTGAGTCATTGTTATTTCTTTGTGTTCAGATAAAAGGGTCGTATACACCCTTCTTCTGGCTTTGTGTTCCTGTATTCACAAGACCGGTGTGATACTTGCAGGACAGGACAGGAAAAAGTGCAAGAAACACCACAACATCGTCATAGACAAAAATGGTTTTGTCCCACTGCACTAACCTTTTCTGGCACTTAATTGACATAGTAAATTACATTAATTTAACAAGTTATTTACGTAAGTAGAACACACATACAGATAAACTAGGGTGCAGGTAATTGAGGTACAGATATAATGTTACAAATCGTTAGGTGTTGCAGTTTGAGTTTTGGTCGTATGCTTGGAGGAATTTAACATTTGGGAAGGTGGATGTGATGGGAGTTATAATGCTAAGTTATTTTTATGTTGGTGTTGTCGTTGCGTGAATGTGCACAGATTTTGCAGAGCTCATTTTGCACAGAGTACAATGTGCAAGCAGTATAGGGAGCAGTACTCATTTAAATAGTGATGACTCAGGATAGGAGCACTCCCTGTTGAATACCATATTTGAAGCTAGTGAATACTTTAGATTGTCTCCATAGATAGTTAAATGGTGAAGCAGTAGATTGGGAGTAGTTCTTCAGTGGAGATTAGCAAACAGTCAAGAACAACACTTACAAATGCACAAGACTGGAACAGATACTCAGATATTAATACCGACAAGTACACAATTTTTACAAAAGCAAATACGCTACACACTTGCAAACACGCAAATACATGATATTTACAAATATGCTGACGTTGCAAGAATTTCTACACTAACATATTCTATGTGTTAGCATTTTATAAATGTCTGTAAGTAAATCGCATGTACGTAATGCACTAACATTTGCCTCTGTAACGTGTATAAGTATGTACTGTTTATGTGTGTTATCATGTTGCAGAGATATTAGGTATTTTTTGGAAGCAGGAGACATGAAAAATGAGTAACCCCTTCGTCGGGAATCGAACCACGGACCTCTCGGTTACGCGTCCGAGACGCGTCCGTTGGTTTGCATGCAGACCACTACACCACGAAGGCATGCGAAGAAGGCGTGAACAATACCTTATAATGTTACTATTAAGTATTAATGTATGCATAACTGTTATTGTTTTTGCTAGTTTATGTCCACCTGCTCTTTCTTAATGTCTCCTCTCTCCTTTACTCTTCCTCACTTTCGTTACTCTCAAAACTTTTCTCCTCTTTTCTCTTCCCGTTCTCAACTCCCTTCTTTTCCTTCTCTCTCTGTATTTCCCTCCTATCTTTGCTTATGTTTATATGTATTTATGTACAAGCACAACGCTACGTAATTCTGTCACCTACGGAAAGCTGAAACCGCTCCTGTACAACACTGCAACCTCTATGTTTTAAATCATAATAAATTCCCGGTGCATCCTCCTGGGGCTCCAGGGGCGTGTTGCTTCTAGATAGGGGAGGACGCGGGACACATGCCTGCTTACCTATGTTACACACCAGGCCATCCGTCACCTGTCGCCTGTATTCACAAAACCGCAAGATAATTCTCATCTGTAGTTTATGCTTGCAAAGAACACCAGACGTATAGTGTAACTGTTTTGAATGCTCTAAATGTCAAAAATAATGATTTTCAATGAAAATTACACTTCAGTTCTGTCATTTACATTTCCTAGTTCTTCAATGTATAACGTTATAAAAGAGTTAATGTAAGCTTTGAGTAATCTCGTATATTTAACGATTCTCATGTTTTTCTGCTAAAATTTAGTCTGTCGGAGACTGATTATGAAATTTAAGAATTTACTATATGTTTCATGTTTTTTCATTTGTATAAAATATTGCTATTTCGGCATTAATGATGGCGTTTCCGTCTGGACAGAGTACTTTGCGTAAACGATTTAAATTAAAACACAAATACAAATTTTATTTTCAGAGCAAGCAAGGTATTGTAAGATACTCGTGCTCTCAAAAAAAAAAACTCAACCTTATAATTTTGTGGTTCGCGAATTCTAGACAAATAACTGAAACACAGGAACAGACAGATGACAACAATTTCGGGAAACTCCATATCTAGCAGATATCATCCATTAATCCATGTAAGATGGCATTAACTAATTTAATCAGAAACTGAGACAGGAAAAATTTAATTAGAAGTAAAGGAAATTGTTTGAAAGGGTTCTGATTTTAACAATTACCCAAAAGGATTTGTAAAGGTTTTTCAAGCTCTCGATTAGCTCGCAGTCTACCAATCTGCTGTTACACTCACTCCTGCTAACCCATTTCTTCTTTATTATTAATGATAAAGAAATAATAATTTCAGATTTTCTTTTTTTTTTCCTTCTTGGCAAATTGACCTTTGGCGGTCAATTTGCCCAGAAGGACTCTTAATTTCGCTTTGGCATTTTGCGTTGATTCCCTAAAAGCGTTGTTTCACTTTTCAAATTCTGTCCACCAAATATTATCGCCCTATATTATATTTAAAGAAATTAAATAATGAAGAATCGGCATGAATTTATGTATGTTTCTCGCATTGTGATAAAACAACGGTACCTAGAGCTTTCAAATTTTGAATATTGATCGTTTTCACCTGAATAAGGGCATCTGGAAGTCCAAATTTGGAATTTGCTTTATTATTGATTTCATATTTTGTAAAACTTTAAGGAATTTTTGATTAACAAACTCAAGGATTTCAAAGCGAGCAATGGCAACGTTGTACAGAAAAACAAAACATTTTTTTATCTCCAGCGCGTGAGACGTGTATCGCAAATTCTAAGGAAATACTCATTTTAAAATTATTTTGCGATATTGCTGTTGAACTGAATTTTATGTTTAAGTTCGAAGAACATATATATTTTATAAATAAAGGTAACACACAAAATGTTAAAAAAAGCGCTTTTGGAAGGAATTTAAATCCTGAAACCTTTCAGTTTTTTTTAACAGTGTTGCTAACTTTCAAATCGTTGAGTTTGTAAATCAGAAAATTCATTAAACGTTTGTAAAATTTGAAATATAGAATTCGAAATTCAAAAGTCGGATTTCAAGTGCACAAGTTCGGGCGGAGTACTATGTTGTTTATAATTTGATGTGTATAGGTACCGTCATTTTTTAACTACGCGATGAACATTCCTGCACACATGCATGCAGATTATTCATTGCTTTAATTTTTTTATTAATAATGCAGTGCGATAACATTTGGTGGCAACAATTGGAAAAATGATTCGTCATTTATATAGTGGACGACGTGAAACTCCATTTTGAGAATAATACCCCATTCCATTCAAGCTAAGCCACTTTTGAGCTAAAATATAAACCAGATACTGAATTAGAATTGGTATCGCTTCCATTTATCTTGATTTATTCTTAGACAAATTATTTTCAAAATTGATTTGTCTTAAAAATATCCTTATTTAAGCTGAGTGATTTATTAATTTAATTAACTGAGTTATTAATTTAGCCGACTGAGATATTAAATTAATATATCAGAGAAATAAATACGTTCCAAATGTTAAACATTATCTTTGTTTTCAGGCAGAATTATTTCTACTTTGAGACATTTTCTGAATCTTTCTCCCTGCCGTACTTCCCTATTCTTTAGCCAACATCATCTGTCTTGTAGAAAGGGCAAAACAAGCTGTTTCAACAAAGGTCCTTTAACAAATAAACTTCGTTCTGGTCATTTGAATAAGCACCCACAAAGAAATACTCACTTATGCTTGTGCATACTTAACTTTGCACTTCATTATCGTGCATTTTTTTTTCCAAAGCGACATTTTCCTTTCAGAGGAACCAAATGCGCAATGGTGACGTCCGTAACTCCCCGCCCATTATTAACTACATGATTAATTGCACTTCTAGCGATAAGACAAAGAATAAGACACCCGGTTCTCTTTAGCCCGGTTACAGTTAATGACATACTTAACGGCCCTCCTTGTCGCTAACAAATGTTGTGATTTGGTTTTTCTTGGGTTGCTTAATCGTTGCGTAGACTGCTGTAAGTTAGTTCACATTCTCTTTAAAATCAATTTTTAATCAATCTCAGCATCATTGCAAATTTGTGACAATCTGCGTCGGTTGTATTGGGATTAGTTTATATTCATGAGGGAAAAAACTCTCAGATTATGCAATCATATTGATTGAAATGCATTGAAGCATTTTTCATGTTATACATAAAGTTTAGATTTTATACATAAAATTACACATTTTCTTTTTTAATACACAATAACACTTATATTCTATGGGTTATTTTAATTTCCTAATAGTTATTTTCAGTTTTCAACCGCTTTCCTCTATTTTCTTATTTTCCACTTAAGTCCCTGCCAGAATGAGTTTCAGCATTGCGTTTTATATAAATTAGGTAGAATTGTAGAGACGTTAGAATATTTTTGGAAAAGAACAGATGAAAAATTAACAGTGCCCTTTCCGGGACTCGAATCAAGGACCTCTCTAACACGCGCCGAGTGTGATGACCGCTACACCGCGAAGGCACACTAAGAAGGCGGGAGAAATACCTTATATACTTCCTCTTTTAAAAGTGGACTGGGGATTAGGGAAGCCAATCGCCAAATCCTGGTTGGGGAGAATCATCATTCACCATCTTTTTTAGTTCGGGCGCCACTGTAGAGTTAAAAAATAAGCAATGCCTTCGCCGGGACTCGAACATCGGATCTCTCGAATACGTTCCGATTGTGCTGACTACTACACCACGAAGGCATGCTAAGAAGGCAGGAGAAATACCTTATAGAACCAGTATTTAATTGAACGTCTAAGCCACTTTTGTAGAAAACCTCAGAAGTTCTTAATAAAACGTATCCTGACGTCTGCTACGTTGTTGCTTTAAGCCATTCTTGCAATGTTCGGCCGTAATACAACGTGCCTGTTAGTCAGACGTATTTATTTTACAAAAATAAGTACTAATTGTTATGATAATCCTAAAATTAACGTTAACTGTTATAATAGTCGTAAAATTATAGGATTAACTACCGGAAGTGATCTCTTGCTGGTATTTATAATCATTATTAAGAAACTAGATTATTAACAAAAAAGTGCTTTAGCCGGAATGGGCTATTAATCTCCTAAATGAGATTTTGCGTTGTCTACTATAAGCGGCGAATCAGTTTCGTTATCACTAAATACTACCGCTGCGCATTATTTTTAAACAAATTGAATAATGAAGAATCCGTACGTATGTATGCATGTATGTATGTTCGTCGCATTGTGAAAAAACGCCGATACCTACAGCCATTAAATTCTGAATATCGTTGTTCTCCACCCGAATATGTGCACCTGGAAGCCCGAATTTTTAATTTCGAATTTTATGCTATATGTTTCGTAATATTTTAATGACTTTTTATTAACAAACTCAGCGATTTGAAACCGAGCAAAGGCAACACTGTACGGAATAAAATATCTGGTTATAACGAATGTTTTCCGTCAAAAACCGTTTTTAAATAAAGTTAGATAGAAAACATCAAGCAACTATAGTGCGGGTAGTAATCAACATCCAAACCTAATGATTTGTCTGCCAAAGTTCTGATAGTTTTCACAACCTTGGCCCAGAAACTTGGTGGCCGTGAGAACAAAAACAGATCAACCTCGTTTCGGACGATCTGTGCAGAATAGAATACAGTACCTGCAAGATGTAGCTGCAGGTGTAAAAAAATGTAGAAGTGCGAAGGAGATGTCGGGGCTATAAAGTGGGTGTGAAAAAACACCCCACTAAGTCCGTACAGACTCGAGGACATGTAATCCAGCACATGCAGATACATGTGGTCTTGCATTATCTTGATTGAATATTACCTTTATGCGCCGGAAGTCAGTTTTACATTTGTTCTTGATAGCAGTGTCAAACAGACCACTGATTTATACCCAATCGAAATTCATGCCTATTACAAACATAAAACTAACACAGCATGGAAAATTTCTCCTGTTCACCAGTGGTATTTCGCTTAACAACCAGGCCTGTCACTTATGAGTAAACGATCTAGGCCTATCCAAAAGGCCATGGCCAGATTCAGAAGTGGGCATCTTCTATGCATGAAATTCAAAGCGGGAGAAAAGGCCTTCCGCTCGTGTGCCTGTTCCCTCCCTTCCTCTCCCGCTCACCTACTGGATTGTATAGCCGTCTCCCTGAGACAGCTGTTGGCTGAGCAGGACGACATCTGCGATTTGCTTGTGCGGCAAGGTCTCTTGGAATTAGTGTAGGCTTTCCTGCCCCAAGGGAATTTGAAACAACAACAAACGGACTCGCATCTCGCTTACTATCGAATGTTTCACCCTTTTTTCCAGATGTTCTTTGTAAATAATTGTCCGGCCATCCCAACAGATACAAGGCAAGATCTTTTTGTTAGTCAAATTCCGCTTTGCGACGCTGCTGATTGCCTCACCGGGCACAAGCTAACCCCCTTTCGGCCTGTGTTGTTGAAGTAATTCCACTTTCCGTCATAAGGGAAGATCCGGTCCAGAATTTTGTCCTTGCGTTGATATTCGAGAAAATTAATCCCAGCGCTAACATGTCTGTCCTCATCTGAGTCAGCTCATACGGCATCCAGAGATTGAACTTGAACGCTTAGTTTATGCGATGCACAGCGCGGCTAATGGACATGGCACTAATATCTAACACCTTAGCAAACTCTCGAGTGGTTGCATATTCGTCTTCCACTGACATTCGAGATTAGTGCAGGCCCGAAGGTTCTCGTAGGCGGGCCTCATTAACATCAATAGGTCGGCCAGAGTGCTCTGCTTCTTGAATGTCCTAGTCCTTGTTTTTGAACTTCCGGTACCAAATTTTCACAGTGTCATATGATACAACCGAAAGTACATAAAGCTCAACACATGATTTGGTTCCATTCTGTAGCTGTACACTGCGCAAAAAAATGGGACAGTTCTAGATCTCCCGTTCTATTGGGCCGATTGACGAAGTTCAAATTGCGTTTTCCATGTCTCGAAAGCGCGACTTAGGATGTGTATTACATTTATATATAGCATTGTTTTAATATAGGTAATTTAACACAAAATCGAAGTTTTAATGAAATGGCATGCCGATTTCTTTCCACATTTCGATTCCACAACTCAAATTCTGCCAAATTGCCAAGTTTTGTGAAAATCGCATGAGTTGTTTTTAAAACATTAGCTGTCAAACCTGTAGCTCCTCAATGTTAATTCAATTTGGTATGTATTTACTAATATCTGTTTTTTTATTACATTTACTTGATTCCTTTTTTCACAGTTCGGAATTTAGCTTCATTCCAAATACAATTAGCCCAATTTTTATGATTTATTTTTAAAATTTCCATTTTTAAATAAGTTTTATAAATTTTTGGAAAACAATTTTAAATTATAACCTGTAACATTTTTACCATCAACTTAAAGTAGATCTATTTCCAAATATACCTTCAAACAATTACAGCTTTTTATTCAAAATTTCGAAGATATGCGTGAATTTATATGTTGGCGGTTTTGAAATTTGGCATATTCGTTGAAAGCGATAATAACATCTAACGTGCTTTACGCACTTTGCTAAAATTATTTGAAAGGAACGATGTGACTTTTTTTCGCTCATGCACAATGTAAAAAGGTAGGAAGGATGTGACTTTTTTTCCGCCCTGCACAATGGAAGGGATAGAAAAATAGGTTGCCATGTATTAAGAAGTTTGCCAAGTAAATTATTCTTGGCGCAAACTAATAAAACTGATAAAAATTTGCAAGTTAAATTTTTGAATTTCGCATCAAATTTTACAAAATTTAATATGTAGGCATAATTTGATAATAATAAATCTCTTTCTTTCAAATGCCAAAATGTGCTTGACAAGATACGGAAAAACACGCCAGCGTGAACTTGTTTGCGTAGACGATATTTGCTGTGACCGAAAATTTTCGTTAAAACCTGCTATTTTTATCCCCAGCGTAAGAGATTGTCTATCGGAAGTTCTAAATATATGCTGTTTCTTGTGATTTTGCTGTCGAATTGAAGTTTTTCTGACGTAAGTGCGAAGCACTTGATATTTAATAAATAAAGTTAAAACACAAAACGTTAATAATAAAAAAAGACACACCAACAAAGTTTTGTAAGCCATCTTACTAAGAAAACTGATCATTGATATGATGAACTGAGAAAAGACTGGAAAAAAAGTAGAAAATTGTATGCCGACACTGAACACTGCATGTTGCTTTTAGAATTTTTAGAATTTGCTGTTGCATCCTATATGACGTCAATGCGAAGAAAATGGCGCTGAGTAATAAAACTATCAGGAGTGCGTGCTACCGCAGACTGGTAGGTTGTGAGCTCAGCGAGAGCGTAAAAAATCGTAACACATAGTTTGTGGTTATCGTTAAAATCTGAACTCTCAGTTTTTTTAAAAAAGCTGAATTTTGATTTTTGTTTCCCCTTTGTTGATTATAAATTTACTCTATTGGTATTGGCACTCTCAATAATAAATTCGATAGCGCTGGGTTTCGCTTTTTATATCAAAACTTCTAAAATCTTTCGCTGCTATACCCTTTTCGTTACACACAACGAATATAACCATCCTATTACTGTATACAATAAACCATCATCACTTTATCCTCCTGTATATCAAATTCGTTTATTCATCTAAACAAAAAGCTTAGACATTTTGGGTTCATTTTAGTCTTTCATTTTCTATTCTAGGAATGTTTCCTAGGTCAGCTTATTTTCAGAAACTCAACTACTTATTGGCTAGAACTGGTACAGGATTTCCATTTAATCTCTTTTCATATCGAAGCGTCTTGAACAATATGAAAGAAGTGATCATAAAAGTAACCTTAATTCTTAATCGATAAATAAGTTAATTGTAAAATTAAGTTATGAATGTAAAATTTTGTTTCAGAATTCTTCCAGATGTTACCTCCTGAAGCATGTATAGTACACCTTTCTAACCTGGAGCGCTTATCAGCTGCCGAGCGGTGAAACCGCTGAACAGTGTTAGTTCAGCATGAGATTCGAATCCCGCGAACGGGTGGTAGCATTGGCGTTTTCGTGGTCTTCACAGGACTAGAGTCCGAGTTTATTCTCAGGTTGGTTCAGGCTCGGCAGGGACCGTACTGGTACTGTCTTGTCGGTTCCTTTGGCTGCGTGTGGAACTAGATCACCGACCAAGTCGTCGGGGGTTTGGCCCTCATAGTTTCGATACGAGGACCACGTGTCCCATTGCCTTTCATAGGGCCGGGCCGGGACTGTGGGGTCTGCGTCGTCGGCGAGGAGGTCTCAGGAGCTTGGATAGTTCACCTCGAAAGGCAGCCCCAGGACGAGGATCCATCTCTTGCGTTCTGTCCTTATGTAACGTGTATACGAGACAAATCCTTCAAGAATGCATCTTTTCCCTTAGGCAGATAGCTCTTAAGGCTTTGCTGTATTCACGTACCATTAAGTCATAATATGGTTTAGTATACATTTGTCAAACAAGAATCGCTTTGATATTTTGCAGTAAAGAGGGTGGGATTTACGTTCGACAAAAGGAAGCATGTGAAATACCCAGTGAATTTGGTTGCTGAACAGAAAACCATTTTTTATTTCTTTATGGTTAAAGTTATTCAAAAATTACTTTTTATTCATTCAAAAATTGTTTTCCATTTTCCTACCGCGGACTTCGTAGCGTAATTAGAAAATATGTTCGGCTAGCATCAGAAGTTCTGCAGTTCGAAGCCGTTAACACATTTGTCAAAACTCCAAAGAACATCTCCTACGCATTTTCTGTCATAGAATGTTTTCGACTTTTCCTCGTTTTTCTCCCCTATGCGTAAGTGTCATTTTCGTCATTATCATTCCAGTAGCTGAAGGCTACATTTAAAATCCGAAATTATAATCTTGCAAATTTGGATGCATTATTACAATTACCGTTGTTTTTCGATACTTAATATACTAGTCACAATTATTAAAAACTGCCTTTTTATACTGTTTTGCAATTAGAATATCACCAATACTTAATGTAATTAATTACATTATATAAATCAGAATTTCAAAATGCCATTTCGAATGCATTCTTCAGTAAATTATTTGTGAGTTTAATATTTAATACACGTTCATGAAATTACACTGAACTCATGAGAAGAAACTGTGACATCCAGTGTCTTTTCAATGACCTTTTGATATTTTCAATATGTTTTGAATACAGACATCAGTTAATAAAGTTAGTTTCATTTCATAGAGTTCATTGTCTTCATCACAAATGTGCACTTATACGGGTTATGGGCTTAAAGACATTATTAAGAATTTTGAAGTCTCTTAATAAAAACCATTCGATTCGGAACATTTACCTTTTGGAACAATTTTCTGAAAGTCAATTTCAGTTTTTCACTTTGTTTTCAGATTATGCGTTTAAAACCGTACTCTTCGTTATACTGGGTAACTGCTAATAACAATAAAGACAATAATGAATATCACTAATCCTGATTGAGTGAGCCGCAGGAAACTAAATGAGAGACGTCGTGCCAGCAGCTGGCCTCCATTTGGCCATGTGTGGCTTAGGTGTTCCCAATGGCCTTTTTGCATATATGTGCAAACTGAAGCAGTGAATTTCAAATCCAACAACTCCAGATTTTCAATCATACCCATTTTCTTGACGTATCAAATACTAGATGGATAATTTTTACGGCAAATTATTTCCGCCATAGTATTTCAAAGACTGTTACAAATATTATTTGACTTGAACAATGGTTATGACATTTTGACGAAGCTACAAATGTGCTTAATTGAGCAAGTAGACTTCCAGCCCGAATTGAATGAGGAAAAAAAGGGGATACGTAATTTTTTATCCAGAAGTAAATCTATCATACTGCATAAAAACCGACCTTCGAATTAATTTCTTTAAAAAAAATGGATAAAAGGGGATTTCTGGTAATTGCATTCATAAGGAAGCATGCACCAGGCCCTAAATGCCACGGGCCAACCGCAAATTGCCCTGAAAAGCTATTTTAACCGCACGTATTAATTGTTTCTGATCGAGTGACCACCCAAACCTCAATTACATATGTAAATCCAGGCATGTTACTCTGGGGAAACCAATATTGGTAAGGTGAGGGAACTATGGTGAAGAAGAGGAAACAGAAGCAGACATTGTTCTATTGTGCTCGTTGCGAAATAGCACGTGTAGCCCATTGTTTGCCTTTCCCACCGCTTTCCAATCAGTGAAGCGGAAATCACGTATACGCCTACCGTTACTCCAGCTCGGATAACAAATATCGATTTTTTAGGGGATTTTTCCCCTCTCCTAACTCATCGTTCGACATCAAAGGCCTTTCTAACAAATTGTTTTTTCTTCCTCCCTTTTTTCCCGCTCTGACCTATTGTAACCCAACGTCCATTCATTCAATTCCCATGGATGCTATTTCAAGAAACTTTGTGCTTTCTAGTATAAACAAGAAGGCTGGAAGCCTTCATTTAAGAACGGCTTACATAAAGAACTGGTCAATGAAAATTTATTTACGATAATGTTTTGAAAAAAAAAGGCAATTTTGAAGGGACACTTTAAAATGTTTTAGCTATGCACAGGTTTTTAAAGTTATCCTTGTAAAATTTTATGAGTGTTTAAAGTAGTCTTCTCTATCAGTGCAAGGCGAATTTTCCAAAGATTAAATGCCTCAAGCCATTCATTTCCTGGAATCAATGAAAAAATGCATTTATAGCCGCATAAATCTCATCTTCGGAATGAAAACGACGTTTACATAAGTTCATTTTTTGATTGCAAAATAGCCAAAAGTCACACATAGCTAGATTGGGTGAACAGGGTGGATGTTCGATCGCTTTGTTGCATTTGTGTTCAAGAAACTCCACTGTCAATTTTGCTGAGTTAGAAAACGCGTTGTGGAGCATGAGTCCTCTAACATTCTTTTCTTGAAAAATTTCTGAAAGGCACTTTATGGTGTACCAGTTTGCTGGGACTATCTTCTGTCTTTCACGCTTGACGGTTTGATCAGTCCTGCACTTCTGAGAAAACGGCATACATTACTTGCATGTGTATGCCGTTTGAAGCATGAGTCTTCTAACGTTAACTTCTTAAAAAAATTCTGAAGGACACTTTATGGTGTACCAGTTTGCTGGGACTGTCTTCTGTCCTTCTCGCTTGATGGCTTTGATCAGTTCCGCACTTCTGATAAAACGGCAGACATTACTTTTACATGGCAGGCTGTCTTTTAACCATTGTGAGCTTGAAATCATCTTCATCAACCACTAACCTTCTTTCTTGACATGTTGGACCACCAAACAATGGATGTGCTTGCATCACCACTTACGATTTTAGAAATAATTCGGTGGCCATCATCTTTAAGTAATTTAAGTGTTTTTTTACTGATTCTGACATGCTTCTCTTTTTGGTGCTCAGTTAAATGATGGGGAACCCAACGACAAACTAGGTTTTTTTTCTATAGAATTCTTCATGAACAATGCATCCTCTTTGAAATTCTATAAAACCATCTGAACACAGTTACCAAGAGATGAATCTTCAATTCCAAATGCTAATTTTAGAAGTTGAATGCATTTTTCTTGATCTGATTTCAATTTAATATCATGGAAAATCATAGCACAATTATGTTCTCTCGTCAGATCCATTTTTGCTTCTATCTAAAATTTTTTCTACACTGAACTACTTGCGATTGGCCATTAAAAAGTAGTCTGCTGGTCTAAAAGGTATTTTCAAATCTAAACGTTAATTTTGTTCTGCCACCTATAATCTGCGCGTATCTCAAAAATTTCAGAATGATCTACATATATGTATTTAGCTATACCGTCACTATCTAAAAGAGGCCTCTGTGCAAGGAAAATAATGATTGAAGTCCCATAAAATAGGTTTGATTTGTTAAAATTTTGATTACGTTATCACCGACTGAAGCCGTGTTCTCTTTAATAAACAGTCTCATTTTTGTTTCGAGAGTGATTTCAGATATATTACAATCCGGAGGGATTGAAAGACACGCGATAAACCTGAAAACGGGCGTGAGAGTGCATCGGTACAAATGTTGCTAATCCTTGGGTCCAGCTTCTGCTAGACGAGATCCACGAATGTTTTCACTTTCAAAAAGTCATAGACCAAATGTGATGGAATCATAGCACTTACAGGCATCAATGTGAATGGATTCACTGACTTGCATATTTTTACCAGTGACACTATGAATGCTGATATATACAGATATGACGTTCTCGATCCTTATTTCAAGCTGTTTAGATGTGCAGTCGGTGTTATTATCCTCCTAATGAACGATAATTCTAGTCCTAATCGGGCTGCACGAGTGACAGATTATCCTGAGGGCAGACGGGTGCAGCAGATGGAATTGCCTCCCTATTATTCGAATTTAGATCCGATAAAACATGTTTAGAATGCACTAGAATGCCAACTTGGATCATTGCAGCAGTCCATCCACCACTCTCCAGAAGCTTGAAGCTTTGTCCATCCTGAATACATTTTGATAGCACAACACTCCTGGAAGAGTTGTGTGGTCTCGAAGCCTTCCATTCTGATCACGGATGACCACATACCGTATTAATTTTTTATATGAATTTCTGAAAAGTTTTAACAGAAACGTTTTTCTACCCCTCCTATATATCACATAGTTTATGTTTTTGTTTAAATTATTTTTACAGGAACTTTCCACTTGTGCTACCATTCGCTTGATATAATTATAAAATAGTAAAAATATGTAAACACAATTTTAATGAATCCAGCTAGTGCAGTTTCACGGTCCAGTTGGTAATTTATACTAATAGAGATTAAGATCTGTGTTTGCTGTTTTTAAATGGCTTAGTTTGTTTGTTTATAAGAGGCAGATTAATTTTGAAAGAAAAATTAAATGTCTTAATGCTAAACCAACGTGGATACTCACTGAGGCGTGGAAGATAAAAAATATTTTGTTTCGGGTAGTCGCGACACAATCCTTTTATTTCGCTGAGTTTTCTTATTCAGTTTGAAATATAAATAGTTTATATTTGGCTGAACGGCAACGCTTTACTTTTAAATAGATAAATTTGTGAATGGTAATTTTATCAATTTCGCACAAAGGACAAAATAAATTAAAAAAACCACTTCAAAATTCAGGCTTTGATGTGCACGCGGCTGTGTCACTGGCTGGAGGACAATATGTACATAAATTTTGATATTTATAGGTTAACCCATTTTTAAACATGCAAACGAAATGCGTACATTAGTACAGTTTCTTCATTATTCATAAACAGAGAGAGAGACTGACAATTGTGAATTTTGAAGATATATTAGGTACAACAAATTAACGATCGTGTACACGTTCCATGGTCTGCAAAATCATTCAAGTGACCTAAGTTTTATTAGTTATTCCTTTGATTTCTCCTGTCAGTGTTAATTTATTTATAGCTTCTTAAGATATATTCAGTGCACTATATATTATATAAACTAATAAAAGATTATTAACAGTTAAATAGATTAACATATTCTCTTAATGTTATCCAACCTACAACACTAAACACAGAATTCAGATAATTTCAGTTTAGGCTGTCCAGACCTCTAGTTTCTGGGAAAATTAGAGCTCGATGACTGAAATTTCTGTTATTTGGAACCACTGTACTCAGATAAAGAGTACATAATATATCTTATACTTTGTATCTTAACATATCTTAGTTTGATATCTTGTTGATTTTAAGACTAAATTAAATTTAGGAAAGTCATAAAAATTTCAGTTTCGTTTCTTTTCAAGTTACAGTTCTTTTACTAGCAAATACAGAAAGCAGTTGAATTTATAGGTCATGTTTGCCTTTTGAATATATTCTTAGAAGCTACCTTTCTGTTGCAGAGATTTTACAAAATAATGGTTTTTAAGAGTTTACAGAATAACAATTTTTACGTTAGCAATATCGCATTATTTTGGAGTTATATTTTCTTATCTCACTCTTTCAAAGGGGTTTAAGAGGAAAGAAGATAACAGCTGATACATGTACATTGTGCGTTTATAATGAGATTATTTAACCAGGAAAAATACTAAAATTTCACCAGAATAAAAGAGAAGAAGCATACCAGCTTTATGAGAAGTACGTTTTAACACAAAATTCATTTTTCATATGCTTTGAGGATTATCTATCCTTTACTGTAATGTTATCCATGCGCAACTTAACATAGAGCTTAAGTCAGGGGTAATGCGATTATAGAATTAAACTTAAAATTTATTTTTAACACCTCCGATCATAAAACATCGGAGTTTTTCCAAACAAAATGCTTCGAAAATAATAAAAAAATAAAAATAACAAACGAATATATGGTAGATATGTCTACGTTCAATGGTTTTTCTTCTTTCTTCTCTCCCTCAAAACTGGGGTGGAAAATAGTAGGTCAACCTCTCTTTTGTTTGAAGATCTTCCTCATCCTGCCGATCGTTTGCCAATTCAAATTATCATTGATGACAATTCTGTTGATGATAATTTCCCTGCTGTGTGTTATACAGATGAGAGTAAAATTAATAATCGAGTTGGATTAGCTTATGTCGTTTTCCATCATGGTTTTGAACTGGAATATAAACTCTTTAGAATTCCCAATGAATGCAGTGTTTTCCAAGCCGAATTACTTTGAATTAGTGAGTCAATTAAGTGAATAAACAATTATTCGTTAAGTGCCAAATTTCTTATTCGCACTGATTCCCTTTCATTCTTATATTCACTTGGGAATATCTTCTCATGTAACAAATTAATTGTCACTTCACATGCCCTTCTTAAAGACCTTAATAACAAAGGTGTTGATGTTATCTTTTCTCATGTACGTGGCCATACTGGCAATCTAGGAAATGAAAGGGCTGATTGGTTGGCAAAACAAGCTACAAATCTTCAAGTAATTACTCCAATGATACTGCCCAAATCATTTTTTAAGAACAAAAGTAGGGATGATACAATACTCAAGTGGAATGAACTATACATGAACTCTACTAATGCCTCCTTAACTAAACTATATTTTTCTTCCATTCCTCACAGATTGAATAATAAACACTTTCTCTGTAATTTTGAAATTACTCAATTTCTAACTGGACATGGTAAATTCAATTCTTATCTGAAGAGATTCAGATTATCTAGTACAGACTTGTGTTCATGCAGCTTCGGGGAGTACAATATGTCGAACATTTGTTGTTCTATTGTTCAAAGCTCAAGGAAGGACGAAAAGAACTCATTTCTAGGTTCAAATCTGTGAATATTACATTTCCTCCCCCTCTTCATGTATTTGTCCAAGATAAAATGGCTTTCTTTTTCTTCTGTAAATTTATCTCTTACGTGTTATCTGTGAATTTGTAAGTTTTTTTATTGTTATTTTGTGTTGTTATTGTATTTGTTTTCTTTTACTTACTTTTGTAAGCCTTGTGTAATAAATACTATGTGGTGCACAAGGAATTTAAAATTTTCAATAAAAAAAACCTCTCTTTGGAGTAGGCTCTGACAGCCTTTCTTTTATGCAATATAGACACGACAACAATAATTAAGCTCGTTACTTATTGTAATTATCAACAAACATGACGCGGGGCTTCTAGAGCTTCTAATTATGCTTTGTAGTAAATTGTTTAGAATTGAAAAAAAAAAGTGTGAATTAGGTATGCGTCTGCATCAAGATAACTGTGGAGAAGAAACATGCTATTATTACGTCAAGTTTAGAAGATCTAACCTTTTGGGGCCACATAAACTGAACTAGATCCTACTAATGAACTTGGCGAATTCTCGCACAGGCGTGAAATGATAAGCACAGAAGAAGGGTGAAAATAATCCTTTATTAATTTCAATTATTAGCAGAAAGGCGCGTACTTCGTGCTTTGCAATAACACCGACTACTTGCGGTGGAACTTAAACGTTATTACACAAACACATTCAAGTGTAAAAAGAATAGTGTTGGATTAGCCCGTTAAAGTATGGCTAACTTAGGTTGGCCCAACAAACCTAAAAGGCGTGACGATTATTCGAAATGGCCAAAGAGCGTATTAGCGTAACAGCAAGGTCAGAAACGAAATACGCTCTGGCTCTGCTAGCAAAACACGCTCTGAATAAACTTCAAGATTCCCCCGTTTAAACGCTCACTTCACATAACTTTGAATTTACATCCTGGCAAGGAAATGCGAGGAGAAGTTGAGGGGTTCAGGAAAGATAAAAAAAAATTGAATAACATGTAATTTTAACTAAATTAAACCTTGCAAAGATTTTCCGATGACAAGACAATACTATGAGTATTTGGACCAATTTTCACATGATGTAAGAAGGAAAACGTGGCAATTATTCAGGTAAAGACAAAGTTTTCATAATCTTAACAGAAATAATGGATACTATCAATGTAGCCATTGTCATGGAAGACCGTAAAATAACATTACGACAACAACCGGAACATTACTATATTCTTATAATCGTTAATTGGAGCTATATCTAGTCTTAAAGCTATGCTTAAATATTTCCAGAATTAGTCTGCAATTGAAAATTCGTTTTAGAGTTCTAGTATTGACACTTCAATTACGTAAATGTTGAAAGACATGAGAAATTCTCTCAAATTTTCTTTTCAAGAACTATTGCATTCATTTATTTTCTTCTCTGATTTAAACAAGAATGAAATGAATGATTCTAAAGTCTCGGAATGAAGATTAAATAAAATTCAAATCAGAAGTATGGAAGAATAAATATTTGGAATAATGCTTTGTTTATACAAGGCGCGCCGATTTAAGAGGTTCTTTAATGACGCCTTGCCAACAGCAGACTTATTTGGATAGTGATATTTTCGAAGAATTCACGTGGAACTTTCTTAATGAAACTTTAAATCACGTTACTTTTGACTCCATTGTCCATATTTTCTCTTGGAGAGATTTTACAGAAGAATAACTTTTAGGAGCTTTGTTAGCAATATCATATTATTTTGAAGTTAGATTTTGTTGAAGAGGTGTTTAGATTGCAGATGCGTAAATGATAATCGATTTTAAAGCATTAACTGCAGAACTTGCTGTATACTACTGATGCCATTTGTAAAAAACTAATTATTTATTATAAAGGAAAAGAAGACTTTTTCTAACTTTGAGCATTCTTAAATCAGGTTTTCGTTAAATGATAATAATATATTTTCCCTGCTTTGGTGATCTCTCAACGCATATCTTAATTTGTGGATAAGATTTGAAATTCACATTAGGTAAACTAATCACCTTACTATATTTCAGTAGCACACTGAAAACTGAATTTCACACTGGTTTGCAAGAAAACACATGGTTCAGTTCATGAACCTTTTCTGTTGTTCAGTCATTAAAAATCGAGATTCATACCTTGAAATCATACTCCATGTTTAACGTCTTGATATTATACACTAGAAAATATTATGGTTTCTAAAGCGGCAATTTTTTTAAATTTTTTTTCCTATAGTATTCACCCTAGTGCTTTAAAGGATCGGCAAGAACGTATATATACATCATACAGTACTTTTTGTGAAGGCTTTATTAGAGTATATATAAGCCCATCTTGAAATAAACTCATGGACAAAAAAATTAGCGCACCAAGAAATAATTGGGGGATCGTAACGAAACTTGTAATGAAGGTACATGTCGGGGAGATATGCAAATGATTAGAAATGCAGCGTGCGCATTTAGATGATTAGAAATGCGCATTACGTGTAGCTTGTAGAGGGCGTTGGACGTCGTACTCTGTGGAGTATAAAACAGGTAACCAAACTTTGCTTGACTGTGCTGTATCATTTACAAAGGAAGAGTTGAGGTAGACATGCCATTACGCCGTGTTCGAAGACAATATGAGCAGTTGTCGCAGTTTGAGAGAGGGAGAATCGGAGATGGAAGCTGGGTGGTCATCTAGGCGAGTAGTTCGCCAATTAGGCCGCTCTGATTGTGTTGTGAGGAGGTGTTGGGACCAGTGGACCCGAGAGATGTCATGTACACGAAGACCAGGCTCAGGACGCCCTAGACAAACCAGTCGTCGAGAAGACCGCCACATCGTAAGAAATGCACGCGTACAGCCAACTGCTTCATCGGCCGCCATCCAGGCACAGGTAGCACCTTCACTAGGGGCCCCTGTGTCTTCTCGAACCATACGACGGCGCCTGGCGGAAGGGCAATTGGTATCGCGGCACTAATTACGTGTGCTGTCCTTGATGCCCACCCATCGACGACTTCGTTTAGAGTGGTGTCGAGCACGAGGAAACTGGACTGCAGCGGAATGGAACCAGGTCGTCTTTAGCGACAAATCCAGCTTCAGTCTCGGCAGTGATGACAATCGTGTTCGTGTGTAGAGAGCCCGTGGTGAACGTCTCAATCCTACCTTTGCTGTACAGCGACACATCGCTCCCACAGCTGGTGTGATGGTATGGTGTGTCATTGCTTACAATACACGGTCACCCCTAGTATTGTTCCGTGGCACCATGACAGCCCAGCGATATGTTCATGAAATCCTGCAACCACATGTGTTGCCACTCATGCAACGGCTCCCAGGAGCCATTTTTCAACAAGACAATGCTCGGCCTCATACGGCAATGGTGTCACAAGACTATCTCTGCACTGTTACTACCCTTCCTTGGCCTACCCGATGCTCAGATTTGTCTTCAATCTACCATATCTGGGATCATTTGGGACGACGAGTTGGGCATCCCACGAGTTTGAACGAACTAGAGGCAAGGTCACAGCAAATATGGAACGAAATGTCTCAAGACATCGTACAGAACTTGTATGACTCATGCTCGATCGTATCGCATCGTGCATTCGCGCTAGAGCGGGTCCAACGGAGTATTAACTCGTCCGTTCTTTTGCCTTTTTCTCTGAAAAAATTATCCTTTTGCTTTGATTTTCTTATCATTAACTTATATCAAAGTAGTCATTACGCATGTAAAATTTCGTTTCATTTTGACGACTCCTTCCTGGTGCTCTAATTTTTTTGTCCTTGAGTGTATGTTCAAAACATGAACGCAGTGTATTAGAAGTAATAAATATGGTATAAAGTTCCAAGAACATTTTGGTATTAGAACCTAGAAAATACCTCCTTCTCATGGCAGTTTTGGAAAATTTGCGCTTTTTCAGGGAAATCCCATGGCGGTCAGTTGGTTAAGAAACACTAGGAGTGTTGCTAGAAGTGTTACTTCAAGACATCGTTACATTTTCCAATACCTCGGTGAAGGTAGACCATTATTATTACAACCAGTTAGGTAATACAAGGTTAAGAACTCAAAAGGTTTCGTCCTCTTTACTTTTATACAGTGTATCATAAGCTTTCACAAAACAGCGAATTGTGGAAGTCTAAGAAATTAGCACAGTTGCTTAAAACTGTTTGGTCGCTCAGACAGAATATTTGGATTCCATTGTCTCATGTTTCAAAAACAACAAGAACAATAAAAAACAGATGTGAACACCACATAAACTTCTTGTTGCACGGCCTACTAAATTTAATATATTTTAGCTGCGCTTCATTTAAATATATTTCCTCGAATTTCATTAAAGATATATTTATAATTCAAGCAATTACGTTCTCATTTCACGTCAAGCAAAAATAAATAAAAAACTCAATTCTCATTAAAGTTTGTAAAATGCAGAAAAACCTAAAACGCCAAACAGAGTTAAAATAGTTAAAAGAAATACAATTAAAATTAGAATTTATACGCCAAAAGAGGCGATTCGAATAGCAGACATGAAGACAAAATTTTCAGTGCATAGAACTGCAAGTTAGCTTTGGTTACACTGGGCTAAAAGACACTGCCGTTGGGGCACCATCTGATTTAATTCACTTTCTGTAAAGTGTTTCAAATGTAAACAAATTTTGGCTTCGTTAGGATTAGCGCCACTTGAACTTTTAAATTATTGTTGATTCTACAACTACGTGCAACCTAACTAACTAAACGCATAAAATCCTTAATCGGGACATAAGATAACATAGTTAAATCACTTTTAAAACAAAAAGTGCACAGTTTACTAATATATAAAAATAAAATTCTTAGCTCACTGAGCCTGGTAACAAAGTGGTAATATATGTATATATGATGTTACTGATTTCACATTTATTTGGCTTTTTATTTAGAATTGTAATTAAAATTGCTTTATATTTTCCGTGCAACGCAGACGATTTTTGAAGAGAAAGCTACGTCAAAAAATAAATAAATAAATAAATAAATAAATAAATAAAAAATAAATAAATAAATAAAAATAAAAGAGCGCGGGCATTTAATGTTTAATAAATAAATATCTCGTAATGACTGTTGCCATCCAGAAAAATCCAAAAAATCGAGATTGTTCTAGTGATAATTAAAAATCTTATAAAAGCCGAATTGAAACACCTCAGTTGTTGTTGTAGTTGTAGCTGTGAAAAGCGAACTGCTGTTTGTTTACTTAATGCTGTTATTGATTGTAGTGATTTCGCTGTGGGATAGAATTATTTTATCTGTTTTGAATTGAGTTTTTGCTAAACGTTTGAGATATTGTGATGTTGTGAGAATATCTCTGAAGAAATATTTCAGCATTTTGATTTATTTCTTGTGGAAAGAATAAATTTTTGTTAACTTTTTACGACTTGTGCATTCAATCCATAATGAACCCGTACACACTCAACAATATAATACTGACTATTTTTTTTCTTTTCATATTTTATGGTTTTAAATTAAATTTATGTTCTTTGGAGATGGTATCTGGAAAGTGTTCTTATTATAAATTATCATGAATTATTGTTTTATATGTATATGTATGTATGTTTCGGCTGTTTGCAGTGATAAAGGAAAGTACACAACTGCATGTTATAGCAATCCCGTGTACAAGATTTCAGTGTTCTGTGGCTACTCGTTGTTGAATTATGCGAGATATATATGTATGTACAGCCGTCACGAAATCAATCCCATCTGAATCCACTTTAAATCCATTTTGTGAAAGAGAGTTCTTTATTCTATTCGTACGTACAGATGTCACTAAAAAACATTGTTCAAATAGATTCGAGAGCTGTCAAAATGGATATTTTTGTTCAAACATGATACCCGAATTTTTTCGCGATTACAATACTTCCTTTACTTCGTATAAGGAACGTAAAAAGGTAAAAAGGTACATTAATATATGTAGAAAATAGTAAATAAGAAAATATTTAGTGATACATATGTAATAAGAATATATTTTGAGGTATTATTCTTAGATCAGACGCAGACGACAAGGAGACATGACTCTGATTTATTTGATCATCTTCTTTCCCACATACTTTATTCTCTATATCAATTTTGACATTTGACGGGTTTTCTTTCTCAATATGTACCTTTCCCTTACCAAGAATATGGTGTGAATCCCAAGTTTTTATGATTGCCTCAGTGGGTTCGGACGAAATCAAAGATTGGACGAAGAATGAATAAAATATGAGCTTTTAAACAAATGCCGTAAAAATGTTGACGTGTTGAGAAAAATGATGCGAGTCTTTGGGGAGTAAAATTATAAGCTACGAATAAAATTTCAATTTTTTTCTAAGGCTTTCAGAAATGTCGCTCGATCGTACATGAAATTAGAGGAAATCTAAGAAAAAACATACACACACAAAAAAAACAAGCTAAAGAAAGCAAAAACACGGTGCAAAGGGATTAAAACTTTCTTTTTTGCAGCTTGATATGAATAAGTTATTACTATTTTGTTTGGTTGTGATTTTCTTCTAAATATTTAAATACAAATATTCACAGATAACTACTCGTTTTATTTTAAACAGGTACAGAATTTTATGTTCTGACAAAAACATAGTATTCCCAAAGCAATCTAAAAAACTGCAAGCAAAATTTTATTTTTCACAATTAGAATTATGATTTTTAATTGAATATTAAGCTTACACTTCGTAAAATGATTTCTTTCATATGCATCGTGTATAAATTACTAATTTATTAAGCAAGATATAAAAAAAGTGTTTAATAAAATTAATAATGTAAATAATGGCGGCCTTAAGTTCGGAGCCTGAAAAACAGCTTCCTTTTTTAGTTTGATTCTGATGTTTTTCTGAGAACTCCAAAGCCTATTACTCTAAGGTATAAATATAATTCATTTAAGAAGTGACAGAAATTAAAATATAATCATATTTTACCCTGGTTGCGTTTTTTAAAACTGTATTTTTTTAGTTAAATCAAACAATTAATTTTTGCTTATAAAAACTCAATTGCTACATAAAATTAGAACAGGAAACAATGCATACGTAATGTAAATATTTTAAGCATTCTTATCTAGATCATTATTTATGCATTTAATTAATGGATAACACTGCAGAACAGATGATTTGAAAATCTGAAATTTATACAGAATGGTTATAAATTCGTCAAAAATTTAAATTTTTACACCAAAAAGAAGTATTAGGCCACCAATGTGATATTAGGCTCGAAAGGCCATTTTACGTCGAAACACTTAATGTGTTGTAACAGTTTTCATATTGTTGCCAACAAATATTATTTTTCTGCATTATATTTAAAGAAGATAAATGTGAAAAATCTGCATGAACGTATGTATTTTTCTCGCATTGTGAAAAAACAAAAGTACCTAGAGCCATCAAATTTTGAATAATGTAGTCCTCCATCCAAACAAGGATGAGAATGTTGAATTTTGACTTCGTTTTAATATATGTTTCACATTTTGTAAACTTTAAACAAAACTTTTATTAACACACTGAAGGATTTCAAAGTCAGCAGGGTCAAAACTGCACGGAATAAAGCATTTTCATCTTCAGCGCGCCAGACCGTCTATCAAAAATTACCAAGATATGCTGTTTTTAAATATTTGTGATTTTGCTGCAGAATCGATTTTATGCAGCTTAAACGCCAAGAACGAGGGGTTTAATAATTAAAGTAAATACACAAAAGATTAATAATAATGAGGCAAATTAAAAAATTTGTAAACCTATGTCGGTAAGAAAAATGAAGATTCATATGATAAACTGAAAAAAGACTAAAAAAAAAACAGAAAAATATATTCCAACACTTAACACTGCATCGAGAATTCTAAATGTATACTGCTATACTGCTTTTTAATATCTTTGTAATTTTGCTGTTAAATTATATATGGCGGACGGGCGAAAAATATGATGCTTAATAATATAGCTAAAAAGACAAAAAAATGGGTTAATTGGGGTGAGTGCAACAGCAGACTCAGCGAGAGCGTAAAAAACCTTAACAAACCATATTAGACCACCGTTAAAATCTGAAATATTTCAGATTTTTTTAGCTAAGAGTTAAATTTTTAAGGTCTAAAGACTGGTGTTAATAGGAGGGGAAACACTGTGGAAATTGAACTCATGTCGCATAAGAACAATTCTGTAATGAATGAGAAAAAAAGTGGAGTAAGTCGACATTCAGTCGTTTTAGTAGTCCAGTGAGAGTTATAATGATAAAAACGTAGAATCGTAAAAACCTTACTACTATTAGGGTACGCAAAACATTAGAATAAAAAGCCGCTATATTTTGTTAGAAGAATTACATTATTTGAGGAAAATTTTCAGAAAACCTTTTCTCAAAGGTTAGTGCTAAAATTAAACGGTAGTGGTTCAAAACGATTCACAAAATATCCTGAGTTAACCCGCCATAACTTAACCTCTTTTCTTCCTATATTCATCCAAACGATATCGGCAAGATCAGCATCTGACAGAAATTTTTATATATAACGAATTGTAAAACCCTACTGAATACGGAATTTTGCTTCCATGATCCTTACAGAGTTTTAGTGCATTTTAGAAACTGACGAAACTTTAACCAAATATTATACGTATAAAGCTGAGCCCTCTCTACACAAGAACTGACTTTCAAATATGTGCATTCAAAGAACATTAATTCTCAATGTCTGTTGGTCGTTAGAGCCACAAATGCCGAGTTTCGCATACGAACACGCGCTGACTTAATAACTATTTTTTATGCTGAAATCACATTTTAAAAATAAGTATTTTCTGGCGTTCCTTTAACATTTACTACATTACATTAAATGTTTAAAAATATATATCATATTGTTACGTTTTTCTCTTCAAGGGTTCGCCGATTTGGAGTGAATAACGGCGACACTCGATGAAGTATCGAAACACTCTTTATTGACCAGTATTTTTCAAGACAGCTCCAAATTCACTTTTACAGGCGTCAACTAACAACATAAACACGGTGGGACAATCAGCGACACAGCCTTCAAGCTATAACGGTGAAGGCGGCTCACAGCAAAGCACCAGAGTACAGTTCCCGAATCTGCTCGGTCGTTCTCGGAACTCCACGTACTCTCGAGACTCTCCACGCTAAAACTCCCGATGCACTCGACGGTACGCTAGAGTACACACACCGCTCCCGACTCGGTTCAGTCGTTCCCGGAGCTCAACATACTCTAAGATAAAACTCGACGATGCACTGCCTCGCGATACACTAAGAGACTCGCTGGATGCACTCGACGACCAACTCGGCACTACACTACGCACTGACTCTCAACTAGCTGACTCGGTCTCCAATTCAACTGACCTGACTCCGCGTACCAGCAGGGCTTACATAGCTTTTGGCTTGTGTTCTAGAACGCTCTGGGATAAGCCAGGAAGAATTCATTCTAGAAAGTTCTCCATGCGTCTATAGCCTATCGTCAATTTTGTCGCCAAATGGGCGATTTCTCGCAAAATGTGGCAACCTGCTTTCCCTTGCCATTTTATGGCAACCCTAAACCTGCTTTGCGGGGAAGCCATCTTACCGCGTTTGGACATTTCGTAACAATATTAAACAAAGGAAATAAGAGTATGTCAGAAGAAGCTCTAAGATTACAGATGGAAAATATGAATTATAAAATTAGTATATAAGCACCAAAGTTTCGATACTAAATTCTATATTATAAAAATCTGATGTGGACACCACATGACTTTCTTGCACGGAATATTAAATTACATGCATTTTTCCTTACATTTCCTTTAAACTTACTGGATCGAATTAAATCTATTTCGTCGATAGTGCGTAAACCACAATAGAATAAATGCATTGTAAAATTCACTATATCCGTTTACCATAGTGACACTCAGGCGCTAAGTTTACTTAACAGCATTACATTTTATTCATTTTATAACTCAGAATGCACAAAAATTATATCATCGGAAGAATTATCTAATCGTTGCCACCTGTGTTTTTCAAATACTATAATAAATCCAAAACGCTGTATAAAAGCAATTAATCCCCCCCCAAAAAAAAAGCTTTCACAGCCGATTCAGTATTTCTCCTTCAATTAATTCAGTTCTCAGTTCGTGGCAAGGCAAAAATACAAAAAAAAAAGAAAAAAAAAGAAATTTAAATATATGTATTAAAAATTACGAAGTAAATCTTAAACACTTATTTCCTCGAATAAATTCCAGAATGGATTAAGCATGATTTAATTCGCAATAATAAAAGTAGGCGTTATCTTTGCTGTCGCAAATCTTAGTTTCTGTATATTGACAACAAATCCACTATTCGGTTCAGTTTCAAATGCAAACAAATATGGCCGCTTTGGCCAAAATGATTAAGCTCATTCGCACTTAAACAACGTTTAATTTGTTGATAATTCTGCAGTTATATCATGCAGGTTAACTAAAGGCATAAAAACCTTAACCGGACGATAACGACAACATAACTCAATCATTCCTAAAGCAAAAAATATGTAATTAACCAACATATGAAATAAAAAACTGAATTTACTGAGCCGAGTAATAGAGGGAGTATATGTATACATATTTATATACTTTTAGTGCAGTCGACTGCAACCAAAAAGGGAGGTACACATCTACATGTTACACATATATACAAAATTTCAACGTTCCGAGGCTACTCGTTTTTGAGTTATGCAAGATACATGCATACATACGTACGTATACCATGAACAAATCTCTTCATTAGGTTTATAATTCGTTTGGGGAAGCACTGTCCTTTATTCTGCTCTTAGTACAGATGTCACGCAAAAAAATCCCTAAATTACATTCGATTGCTGGCAAAATGTATATTTTCGTTGAAATATGGTACCCGGAATTTTTCGTGATTACAATACATGCTTTACTTCGTACAAGGAAGTAAAAATGAAAGTCGTTTCTATTTGTTAAGGGCATAATATATAGATGTTAACTTCATTTATCATAATATTTTGTAATTTATTTCCGAGAAATTTTGAGAGTTTTTTTTTATCTGTATTGAAGGATTATTAGCACGCAACAACATAGAGCGATTATGAGTAAACCAATGTAGTATCAGTAACTGAAATTCCCATGCGCTTGCACTTTATTTCAGTTTTTTTGCTGAATCACCACAGTTCAGCAACCAAGAAAAAGTATGATTAGATAATGCATCTAATGCAGAAATTCGAATAAAATTCTCGAGGCGCGAATTAAATATCTCCGTAAGCGAATATTTCCTAAAAATAAACGGCCCACCAGCAGCCGAGCGGTAAAGTCGTTAACACTGGTAGCTCACTCCCGAGATGGAATTCCGGCAAAAGCCTTGGCTGCTTGGACTTTTTCGTGTTTTTCCCCATATGTAACGCAAATACGAGTCAATTTCCCTTAGAATGTCTTTCGCAGTGACCTCCCTTTCTTTAGGCAGATTGCCTTCAAAAGCTTTGCCGTAATTAAATAAGTGAAACCGAATTAAACAGGGAGTTTAATAAGCTAGATAAAGAAATCTTGTAACAAGAAGAAAATGAGACATCCGCTTTACACGCGTTAAACTCTAGTCCAAAATATGAAACAAATATCCCTTCGGTAAATAGATACTCGCAACTATTTCATAGATTAATTGAAGCCAAGCTTCTGAAGACTCATGTCTTATCTTGTAGTTCGAAAGATCTAGCTTAACTTCAGCTTTTGTATAATTTTAATATTTCATTCACATTGCTTTAAAAGAAATCAAAACCAGAAGAGACGTCGTCTATAAAAGGAAGTATCACTAAAACCATTCCTGAATAGATATCCTCAACCAAGAAATACATTTCTTAGGGTTTTGAGCCACTTCACCCTTGAGTTGGAGATGAATGCTGCAACTGCTCATCACTTGAAACCTGTACATCTTCAAGTACTTAAGAGGTAAATCTTAATTCCATTGACCTCGTCTTCTTTCGAATCTTTTCTAAGAATATCCTTGCAAAAATTCAAGCAAACTTCTATATATGCATCTTTTCAAAGTGCTTCAATAAGAATAGTCATTCCATTGCTGGTGAAATAAGGCTTTTTTAATACGCCTTGTTCTATATTTTACTGCAAAATTTCCACATCGTTATTCTCAAGAATATCATCATTTTTGGAAAATTCAGTTACGAAAAACTATAACATTGTAATTTTTATAAAAAGCGCATTTAGCCAGACCATTATATTAACACTTCTGGAACACATTTTTGACTTTAGCATTAAATGCTTTTTGTATAAAAGTGTGGGGGGGGGATGTTATGGGGTCATTGCTGTGGGAGGACAGTCAGGTGACCCTGAGCTGAGTGGCTGCAGGTAGCGTATCTGACTCTTTATAATGATTAGGCAATGTTGAAAAGTTACGTAATTCTTACTGCATTTGAAACTCAAAACACATTTAAGACAAATACAAGAAGCTCTTTACACGCACACATATATATAATTCATAGATAGCATAGATAGATATTTAAATGAATTATAGTCCTCGTAGTGTGAGGAGTCTGCTACAAAGGTCTCTCTAGTGGAGAGACCAAGAGCATTGAAGGTCTCTCTAGTCGAAAGTTCTAGAGCGTTCTTCTGATGTTACTTCAATGGCGAAAATCTTCAGACTGAACTAGCCACGCCTCCTTAATTTTACAGTAGCATTTTACATCCTCTGATTCGTTATATTTAGAAAGATATCAAAGGAAAATCAGATCATTGGTTCGTCCCCCCTGCTGAAATCGAGAGGCTTTGACGACAGACGCGGTGCAGAACGTTGAAATCTCCCGACGCTAGTCGCGAAATTATGTCTGTGCGATGTCAAAAACATGTCATGTGACACGTCGTAAAGGCTGGGAGCAGTGAATTGCAGGGACCTCATACAGAATTTACTTATCTCTGTGTGGTCCGCCGCAAGTGCGTTTCCGCTGTGTGCTATTATAAAGACCAAAAGCAGTTTAGAATATGAAACTTGAAAAATAACCTGCTTTCTCGTCTCGAATTGAAGTCATAATTCTCGAATAACTAGCAGCAATGCTTTTTTATTAAAACATAAGACTAATTCACTAAACATTAAATAGATTCATTAAACATAAACGTATTCGAGAGGTCCGTGGTTCGAGTCCCGGCTAGGGCATTGTTCCTTTTTCATATATCCTGCTTTCAAAAAAATACCTAATGTCTCTACAACATAATATCAATATTTTATTAATTCCCTTCACTCAAATCTGCCATATATAATCTGTATTATAAAGTATTTTGGTAATTATTTTACATGCAAACGTATTACAATTTTCTCGCTTTTAGCGACTCAGCACAGTGCATATTATAAACATTTAATTTCAAATCTGACAATTCAATTACAGAAGCCAGTTTCCTAATGAATGCATACATTTCTTAAAAGATTCAGGTCCAATAAAACACATTAAAACATAATGACAGTCAGTGCAAGGCAACAGGAATTATTTGGTTTACGTGATGACAGCAAAACCTCCAGGGCTATCTGCCTAAGGGAAGGGATACCTTCGGGGAGAACTTTCTAAGGGACACTGGCTCGTATACACGTTACACATGCGAAAACACGAAAACAGCCACGCTGCCAGCTCGTTCGCGGGATTCGAACTTCGGACTAAACTATCAGCGTTAAGCGACTTAACGCTCGGCCGCCGGTGGGCCGCAACAGGAATTAATCAGTAAACCAAAAAACAATGGCATAGCTGTGTAACAGTGCATTTGGGCACAGTACACAAGAGTTATCTACGAGAAAACTCATTGTTTTCCGATTAACATGCACCACATTCTATTCGAATGTATTTCATCTGTGACTTAATATGCGAAACAGTGTTTGATTGTGTGCCTAGAAGATGGGTTGAAGGTAAATATATGTCTATTAAGAAAGCTCAATGTTACAAACAAATGAAATTAAGAATACACTATTTTAAGACAATCAATATTTATATTAAATCTAGCGGGCTGCAGCCAAAGCAAAATTTATAAGTTCTATGTACCGCAGAAAAGCAAATGTATAAAAACATTTCAATATGAATAAAATCAGTTCATTCTTTCCAAGCAACAACTAAATCGTAAATAATTTTTTTATTGTCAAACCATGAAGCAAAAACTTTTGATACTTCAGTTTAATACGTATGAAATCATGAATTAAATGTAATATAACAACATTTTCACAGTATCAATAAAAGATTTAACTTGGCAATTAATATATCGTGTCAATTATACTAAATTGAGACCCAAAAGTAGCCAACGGTAGCTATTTATTTAAAATCTTGACGTTAAGGAAGTATTTTCGGACATACAATGATGTCACATGCAATCGCGTGCTTTCTTCAACGTCAGAATATAACCTCATACTATAATAATAATAATACGTTTAAACTTTGGCAATGCTATTTTATTTCATACTTTGTAAAACTTAAATTAATATTTTTGATTAACAGAGTCTACGATTTAAAAGCAACTACTGGCAACACTTTTGGAAATAAAGCAGATTTTTATCTTCAGTGCGTGAGTCTGTTGCCACTCGGAAAAAGGAGGGCCAAAATAAGCGCTTTTCAGAGTTTGTAATTAATATCTCAAGTTATTAAAGTCATTCGAAGATTATAATAGTCGAAATGGCTTTCCAAGATTTTTTGGAATCGGGAATAGTATATTTAATGTTTATCAATGCTATTTTTATTTCATATTTTGTAAAAATTTCGAAATTTTTTTATTAAGAAATTGTATGATTTGAAAGCGAGCAGTGGCAACACTTTTAGAAATAAAGCAGATTTTCATCCCCAGCATGCCAGACTGTTCCACTTGGAAAACTGTGGGCGAAAAGTAGCGTTTTTCCGAGTTTCTAATTAATATCTCGGCTAATTAAAGTGGTGTGAAGATGAGAATGGTTGAAATGGCTTTAAACGAAATTTCGGAATCTGGGAATACCTCTCTTGAAGCTCAACTCCCTGCCGTTCCGGAAGAGACAGTGCCACAAACAGACAGACGGACGAGCACAATTGTAATAGTATAAATTTGGAACAGCTGATGTGCTTAATTTTGCAGAGTACTTGTCATAAATTCATTTAAAAATCTTAAATTAGTACTTGCAAACGCCGCATGTAATATTTTAAATTTTTGGCGTTGGGATCCTTAGCAGATTACGTGCTTTTATGCCCTTTTTTGCAAATAATATACTGATGAGCCTTGTTTCCTGGAAAATCCTCCTAAAGGGAATTTGTTGCTACAAAAAAAAATAGTTAGGCAACGCGTAGCCTTTTATTTTAAATTCTAAAATCTTTCAGAAATTGCTTAAAGCTGATATATACAGACACAGAAATGGAAACCGAACAATAATTACAACATACAGTTTTTACATTTATTTAAAAATTGCATGTTATGTTGAATTATGTTGCATGAAACAAAGAAATAAGACAAATATGGGTAGGTTTCAAACCTAACAAATAAAGAAATAAAATTCAGTAGTATAAAAGAATTGGATATTTCCATTTCATAACTGACAGAAATATATTTTTCAAAAGGAAAATGAATCAATATATTTATACAAAAGTAATGTTCTTACAATGTTCAATAATATATGCCAATATTTTCTTTTTCTTCCCTTCCATGATGCATTAAAGGATAGCATTTCCTTCGGTGCGTAATATCCTCACCCCCTGCTTTTTCTTTTACAGGGAAAATTGCAAAAGGGAATGCAGAAAATAGTAAATAGTTTTAAATATATTATTTGTGATATTTTCCTAAGCTCTATAAACAACACAGGGACATCAGATTTTAAAACTTTGCTTAATTTATTTTCTTCAAAAATTAATTAATTATAAAAAAATGAAAGAAGAAATAAAACTACAAACAATCCTATACCGAAGTATTTAATATATGCTTTAAAAACATCTTTTTATATTTTCCTAATGTACTTTCATCCTCTTTCCAGTATGCTTTCGTGGTGTAACGGTAGCACACCCGGAGCGTATTCGAGAGGTCAAGGTTCGAGTACTGGCGAGGGTATTGCACATTTTTCATATAATACAGCTTTAATATAAACTAATGACTCTACAATGGCGCCCGAACTGAAACCTGGTTTGCAATAATTCGTCAGCACCAGGGTTTGGTAATTGGGTCTCCTAATCCCCGGTCGCCCTGTAGAAGGAGGAGTATATAATGTTTATTATAAATGTATTTTCTCACTCCTTTCAGCATGCCTTTCAGGTATAGCGGTAGCACACTCGGCGCGTATTCGAGAGGTCGAAGTTCGAGTCCCGGGGAGAGCATTGTCCTAATGTCTAAATATCCTAAGGGTTCTACTACTTAACATTGTTATTATACATATATTTAACAACTGGGCATCTATTGCACATTTTAAAAACATTTTAAATTATGTAAGTTACATATTATTAAGAAAATAAATTAAAGATTTACGCTGAATCTAACAAAACAACACAACGACAATTGTCTGACATTTTATCTTAGCAGAAAACATTCAGTGATTTCAACACTCTCAATTTTTTTCAGCTGCGTGTAAGAAAAAGAGAATTAACTTCTTCAATGGCGGGAAATAGCCATTATAGGCTTTGGTCACTACTAAGGCTGGAAGCGGTGGTTGTTTTATTATGGAGGCATCTGACAGTGGACCATCGTTGCCTTCTATGGAGAGACAGAAAATTTACATCCATACCTTCTCTAGTATTCGAAACCGGGCCCTTCGGAATGACAATCAGTGTCACTAACAACTTTCCCATCTGGGCGGGAAAAGAATAAAAGGGCAGTGATAGTTTCTGGAAGATCATGACATTTCTATAAACCTCAAATTAGATAGCTAGAAAATTTTCCACCAAGTATAAAAGCTCTCCGATTTTATACTGGGCTCAAACAGGCGTTCTTTTAAAGTTTTGTGTGTTACCTTTATTTATTAAATATCATGTTCTTAGCATTTAAACCATAAAATTCAGTTCAACAGCAATATTGAAAAATAATTTTAAAAGTGCATATCTTTAGAATTTCCGATACACAGTCTCGCACGCTGGAAATGAAAATGTTCTTTTTTCGTACAGTGTTGCCATTGCTCTCTTTGAAATCTTCCAGTTTGTTAATCAAAAATTCATTAAAGTTTTACAAAATATGAAACTGATAATAAAACGAATTCCAGATTAGGGCTTCTAGATGCCCGTATTCGGTGGAGGCTTACGTTATTCAAAATTTGATAGATCTAGGTACCGTTTTTTATCACAATTCGAGAAACATACATATATTTATGCAGATTCTTCATTCTTTAATTTCCTTAAATATAATACAGGGGGATAATATTTGGTGACAATAATTTATTAAGTTATACGTCGTTTATAGTGATTTGACGCGAAATGCCAAAATGAAATTAATATTCCTTCAGGGCTAACGCCCTTTGGGCTAAAAATTTTGACATTATCAGTTAGAAACATTTCTAAAATTTGAGAAACACACTTTTTTTTTAAATTTGTAGCAATTTTTTTTATAAATTTTTCCGTGTAAAGTAAATTGAAAAGGGAAATTCTGAGAAATTTTGTTTTGCGTTATGATGTTGCTGGAAGTCCGTAATTTATTTTATTTTAATTAACCAGCTCTTATGATTTTGTACGCCTTCATCCTTCTGCATTCCTCATCAGAATGCGAATTAGTTTTTAGCTCATAGAAGTTGAGGGTTTTTTAATCTTATACAGAAATCTTCTGGCAATCGTTTAGCACTGCTAGAATTTTGCCAACTCTATCTAAAAGCTCTGAATTCTCTTGCAGCCGATACTTTACACTTACGCTCCGGTAAAATATCGAGCTGTCTACAGCCTAGTTTATTTCACTATGTAGTCTCAGACTACATCGCCCAGACGGGAAGGTGGTTAGCGTCACTGACTGCCGTACCGAAGGGCCCGGCTTTCAATCCCACATACCATATAGGTATAAATTATCTATCCCCTCGTAGGAGGCAAATGTGGTCCACCTCTTAGATGCCATCGTAATAAAGTAAACACAGATTCCGGTCTTAGTGGACACCGATTCCTAACTCCTGTAACGGCTAGAGACCGATTCCGGGAAAAAAGTATTATCAACTAAAATAACATTGTTAACTATATTTCTGGAAAGCATGCATGCATTGAAAGAATAATGATTGTTTAAAGGAATTTGATATTTATTGTTTAACTAAGATTGCCATGAGTAGTGAGTATTGTTTGTAGCTCGAGTTATGTCTTTGATGCTACAAGTTGAAGACCAAACTGTAGAGACATTAGGTTATTTCGGAGCAGGAGACATAAAAAATCAACAATGCCTTCGCCGGGACTCGAACGTCTCGAATACGTGCCCAGCGTGCTGACCGCTACACCACGAAGACATGCGAAGAAGGCGGGAGAAATACCTTATATATTCTCCCTTTTAAAGGGCAACTGGGAATTATGGGACCCAATCCCCAAATCCTGGTGGTGGACAAGCATCATCTACCAACTTTTTTAGTTCGGGTGCCACTATAGAGTTATTATATTTTTCTGTAAGCAAGAGATGGTTAGAATGAGCAATGCCCTCGCCAGGACTCGAGCCACGGACCTCTAGAACACTTGCTGAACGTGCTGACCATTACACCACGAAGGCATGCTAAGGAGGCGGGAGAAATACCTTATAAAATAAAAAAAAAGATTATTTTAAATATTTGAAGGTCTTTGTGATAGTATTTCAGACACAGCAATAACCTATGTAGTACGGGTTGTAGAATTTAAATTCAGTTTTCAGATCTATTGCAGTCTTAGAAAATAAAGATCAATATTTAGAAAACATAACTCCAATTTTTCTTCTAACTTTATGTCTTTCAGGAATTTATTTCCAATCACATCTCGAATTTGGTTAGCGGCATATATTTCTGTTGACGTTTGCCTGTCTTTTCTTACAAACTAAAATTTATTATAATTATGCTCGGAATTTCTATCATCCTTTCTGAAAAATATTTTTGCTAGTTTGTAACGTGCATAATTTAAATGTTATTGTTATTTACGTAGGTTGTTATTTATATTTCTGGCCTTGGAAACAGTAAGTGCTGCTAGGCAACTGCAGACGATTCCAATCGAAGGTTTGATACTTTCAACCATAACTTCTTCAGATTTTCTTTGCCATTTTAGCGTGATTTGTGCTGTTTTCAGTAAACGGAAAAATTCATCTCGAGTAAAAAATGGAATTGACTCTTGAACCCTTTTCGTTCAATTATTTTTTCTAACTTTCGACTTAGATTATCACGACAAGAGTGCTTCGATGAATTTAATTCCTTAAACAGCGATAAAGCACTATCCTACAGCACTGTAAAAAACTGGTATAACGAATTTAAGGGTGGTCGGTGTTCGCTTAAGGAGGCATTTCGTGAAGATCGTCCAAAATCGGATGTTGTGCCAGAAAATATCGATGATATGCATGAATGGGTGAAGCGATATCGTCATGGGACATACCGTGAGATTGAAGTGTCTTTGGGCATAAGTATGACAAGCATCAGTAAAACATTACATGACAAGAACATTTGCCTTAAAAAAGATTAGTTCGCGTTGGACCCCGCATAATCTGAGAAACACTCAAAAGAAGATAACAGCAGTCCACTGTATGATAAGTCTTCCAAGACGAGCCAAATCCAACAAATGTTCTTTGCGGAAGAAGCACATCGAAGCAAGTGGTTGCCTGTTTCTTCGGCATTATCAGTCACGTGGCAAAAGTTGCGATAGAACAAAGCAAGACGGTCAATTTCGAATGCTACATGACCTTTGTTTGCCAGAAGTCATCGCAGAATTTCGAAAAAAGCAGAGGAGGAGGGGAATCATTCTTCACCATAACAATGCGCGCTTCCACACATCGGTTCACACAAAGGCATTTTTGACCGGACAAAGCATCGAGTTGATATGTCATCCGCCGTACAACCCTGATTTGGCATGCAATGATTTTTTTATTCCTGCACATCAGAAATAAATTCGGTGGTCAGCGGTTTGCGACACCCGAAGAAACGGTTGATTTATTCAAAATGCACGTTTTGGAGTAACCTCAATTGGAGGTGATTCGAAATTATCTCAGAAATATGCAAAACTGTATTGGAGAATATTTTGTAAAACAATAAAACCAATTTCGACCATAAACATTTTTTTTTCATTATTAAGCTAGAAATATAAATATCAGCCCTCGTACCTCATCCAAAATCTATTAATTCCATTCTTTGTATATCTGACATTTTAATACTATAGATTGGCTTGGGGGCTCTGATTTAAATTATTAATTTAGCATTCCTAATTTCGAAGAGTATTAAGCATAAACCTGTCTATAGTAATGTGGTGCTATGCAAGAATTTTCTCTATTCCTTAGCCATGTTATATAAACAATTTTGGGGGAATTTCCCTGTAGTCTTAAATACTCGATACCGGCAACAGATGTAAAAATATTTTCCCACTCTAAAACCCTGACATATACTAAGCGAAAAACATAGAAAGCAAAATAAATTCTGCAACACATTAGAAAGCATACTGATTTATTATTTACAACAGCACGCAAGCCTTCCCGATAGCATACACGATTATCTACGACACATGACACGTTTTCAAAGAAAAAATAGAAAAGATTAAAAAAAAGGAATACATACATGAGACAATTTTAATTAAATTCACGTGAAGGCACATTCTCTGAAAATACTTTTGTACGAATAAATGAAATAAATTCGAAAGGGGGGGAAGAACCACGTGACGCGCCAGGGCGTCGGCCGCTGAACGTGAGAAAGGGGAAGGCGTAAAGAAACAATGCGAAATGGAATAAAAATAAGAGCTGAAAATGCTTTCGTGCTGATGAAGGGATGTCATTCGCGAATCCCCAGTTCGCACCTCTCACTTTAATGCAATGACGTTTTCGCGAAATAAAAAAAAGTGGTGGTTAAAAGCAAAAAAAAGTACAATCGCGTATATCCAGAGATACTTTAGGCGTGGCCTCTTTGCAAAAGTACTAAAGTGTGAAGGATCGATAGTTGTGAATGTTCGTCGAAGCACACTTTTTAAAATATACGAGTGACGATTCTAATTTTGTAATATTCAGAAAGGGATTAGTTTTTTTAACATGTTTTTTGACGGGATGTATTTATGAAAGAAATTTTCAGAACAATTGTTCCATGAGAGTGTTGAAATATTTTCCAGAGGTAGCTTTTTAATTAGTAGATGGATTGTATTTTATTAAATGGAGGATACATTGATTCCGTGAATAAATTTATATGGCGAATAAAACACCAAATATAATTTTGATTAAAATGGCCATTTCAATAAAATTAAAGTTTTTTGAGGAGGTATAATTCGGCAATTACGTTTTTGTAATATTTATACTGGAATATTTCCCTTATGTGGTTTGGTAATAAAAATTATCATTACAAATTCCCATTCAGCTGTCAAGAGAACTTAAATACCTTTTCTTGTAAAATAAAATGTTCTATAAAGTTCTATGTTGTAAAATAAAATGTTCTATATTCTATTTCGTTTTCTATGACAGAAAACCTCATGTAAAGTGTCGTTGCATGCGCACGTTTCGTAATAGATTGAACGCATGCGGAAACAATGAAATGCAAAACGTAACTAAGATGTTAAACTAGAAAGGCTAGAGATAAACTTCACAAAAAATAATTTCAAACTAATTAAATTTTACAGCATTTTAAAATATAATATATGTCATATAACTGTACGTTCATAAATAATAATGATAGGTCTTATGTCTTACTGCTAGTGAGCAAAAACTGGAGATAAAATAATGAACGAATATATGTGTAAAACAATTTGAAACAAATGTAGCTGCATTCTATGACACATACCCTCTTAGCTGAAGTTGTAATATTTTTTTTAATTTTATCTCTTAAGTAAAAGTGATATTAAGTTTGTAACGTCTTGCTTAATTTTAACTAGTTATTTTATGTTAATGAATTTTCCTATACTCCTAATTCCATTTTTCTGCCAGAATATCAATTTCTAGATCGTGTAGTATTCAATTGAATTAGAAAGAAGCTACTATCTGAAGGAAGGATGTAGAGAGTAGAATCAGAGCGTGATCTGCCTGCTGGAGACCACGTTGCTAATTTCGATTCTTCTGAGAATAGTATTGTTCGGTGTTCTGCTATTCTCGCCATTAGGCTTGTCAGGCTGTTTTAAGCCAGAGCCATCTAATGTGTTCCTTAAATTCTATAGATGTTAGGCTATATTATTTCTATTTAGTGAAGTCAACTTCTTTGATTTAAGCCATACTTACTGGATATTTTCTGTAGGACGAGTGTTGCCATCTTTTAACTTTTATTTGAGTCAAAAACAAAGAGTACTTTACACTGTTCTCAGCCTCTGTGTTGCCTTAGAAGACATAGCGGTAATTAATTCACTTCTCATCTTCAAACGTTTCGTACATTGTATGTTTCCGAAGAAAACGAAACGTTGCAAGTTTGTAGGGACATTAGACTGTTTCGAAGACGTAGACATGAAAAATGAGCAATGTCCTCGCCGGGACTCGAACCACGGACCTCTCGAATACGCGCTGAGTGTGCTAACCACTACACCACGAAAGCATGCGGAAAGGATGGAGAAAATACCTTATAAGTTTTTTAGTTAAAATTTAATTCATTCATTCACACATAAACTGGATGAAATTTTCTTATTTTTCATTCAGTTTTCAAGTATTAGCCATTAACGTAGTCTGTTGTTTCTTTAGATTTGTTATTTTTCCCCCTATCACATTTATATTATCACATTTTATCTTCGTGTATTTTCATACACGTAATAAATTTCATCTCCTATTTTCATATCTCTAATAAAAACAAATATTTTGAATTTAGACTGGTCTTCGATAACATTGCAAAGTATCTCTAATTTTACAATATTTCTAAAACTTTCTCGATACCATCAATCACTCTGCGCTCCAAATGTCTTGTCTGAAGCAGATGAATGGTAGAGGAATATATTTCATTTTCTCTCTGCTCTTCGTGTTTTTTACAGTCATACAAGAAATGAAACAGTATACTTCTTGAAGTATAACATACTTGAAAACACTGACATACTGCCTGAATGAAATATTAATTTTATGGCGAGAATGCCTGTAATTATTTTTTGTAACGCCTCAGATTGGACCATAAACAAGTTAGCTGACTAATGTCGCTATTTCACAGATAGTGATATATGCATTTATTGCAAACTTACGTAAAAGTAGATATGGATAGGTTACTTTTCATACGTTTTGTTATTAGATATTTTGAAGTACAGGTTCGTATCATATAGCCAGTGGCACAGTGCGAAAAAAATGAAAGGTTTCAGATTTTAAATTACGTCCAAAGAGGCGTTTTTTTAACTTTGTGTGTGTTACCTTTATTTATTAAATATCATGTTCTTCGCTTTTAAACCATAAAATTCAGTTCAACAGCAGTATCTCAAAATAATTTAAAATCAGCATATCTTTGGAATTTTCGATACAGAAGTCCGCGCGCTGGGGACAAAAATGCTTTTTTTCGTACAGTGTTACCATTGCTTGCTTTAAAAATAACACATAAATATATTTTCCCCCGTTTTGCCATTACTTGTCTTTAAATCATTGAGTTTGTTCATCAAAAATTCGCTTAAATTTTACAAATTATGAAGTAGATAATAAAACAAATTCCAAATTTAGGTTTCCAGATGCGCATATTCGGGTGGAAACGTACGTTATTCAAAACTGGTTGGCTCTAGGTGCCGTTGTTTTATCAGCTTTGGAGAAATATACATACATTTACGCAGATTCTTCATTATTTGATTTCTTTAAATATAATACAAGGCGATAACTTTTGGTGGCAAAAATTTGAAAAGTGATACAGCCGTTTATAGTGATTCAAAGCAAAATAGCAAAACGAAAACAATAGTCCTTCAGAGACAAAGCCCCTTTGAACTAAAAATTGATCAGTTCTTTATCTCCCGTTCTACTGGGCCAATTGACGAAATTCAACTTGCGTTTTCCATGTCTGGAAACCGCCAATTACGATATGTATTAGATTTATATGTAGCTTTGTTCTAATATAAGTATTTTGGCACAAAATTGGACTTTTTCTGAAATGACATGCCAATGTTTTTTCTTTCATATTTCGTTTCTGTAACTCCAATTATGCCAGACTCCCAAGTTTTTATAAAAATCGCAGGAGTAACTTTTAAAGCATTAGCTCTCAAAATTTTAGCTCCCCAATCTTAATCGAATTTGAGAAATTCGATTGCCTCTCGATGTCCAAGAAGGCTCACCTCCCGGCGCTGATGCCGTGGAGGACGTAATGAGTTTTGAACCGCTACCAAAAGCACGAGATGAAATTCCGTGCGTATGAAATAAAAGAGGAAGTTCACGTGGACAGCGGCTCCCAGAGCATTTTCCAAGGTGTGCTCTATGAAAATGGTGGATTCGAGTTGCTTGCAGCAATGCATTTGTGGACATGATGGAATAATAGACCATTACCTGTTTCACTGTGAAATTACTAAAGAATTTCATCTTAAACCATGTAATGCAACATCTGCTCCACTTTGGTTCAAGCAATTTAAGAAAAGTAATATACTTCGTAAAAAATTGCAGTGACTTACAACTTATCTATCTTTAAATTGTGACAATCTCAAAGCGCCGTAAATATTTACATAGCTTACTCCCTCCCACTTGGGAACTTCTGTTAACTAAGGATTCATCCTTCCTCAAAACTTCGTGTAATATGAAATCATCATGCTTGTTCTGAATTTATTAATGTAGAAAATTTAACTATCCTAATTACGTCCTCTCTAATTTTATTGTCTTCATCATTGTACATCTTTATATGTCAATTATCTTGACTTAAATTAATTACTACCCAAATATTTTTTATTTAAAGACTACAACTCAAGAACTGTTCTTTTCATATATTCAAGACCTACTTTCATGCTCAAGGATTGTTTACCTTTTACCTTTTACTTATCTCTACAGTTACAGACTACTAAATTATTTCTAGACTATTTTTTTCTATATTTATATTTCTATATTACTATTTTTTTCTATATTTAGTGTTTTTCTCATTCTTTTTTTTAATTTCGCTCATATATTTCTAAATTATATATGTCTAAATTCTTTAAAATGTATAATGATATTTATAACATACAATTTGGTTATTCTTCAAAATTAATATATAAAAGTCTGTGAACATAAATGTTTCAACATATGTAACAATTCTCTTAATACTTTTGTTATGATCTTTATTGGAAACAGCCTCTGTGTGTCATATGTATATTTATATATTCATTGTAACTCTGTAAAATTTTATTTAAATAAATGCCGCTGATAGCGGATGGTGGATAGTTTCCATCAGTAGAGCACAAAAGCTGAAAGTCGAAAAGATGGTGCAGCTGCTCTATTGATGGTCTCCTGTCTCCTGCTTGCAGCTCGAACGCTCTATGAACGTAGTAGTCATATGCTTGTCTCGAAGATTAAGCCATGCACGTCTAAGTACATGTCGTATTATGGCGAAACCGCGAATGGCTCATTAAATCAGTTATGGTTCATTAAATCAGTTATGGAATATGGCAATTCTAGAGCTAATACATGTAGCAGAGCTTATTTTTTTTATAAAACTTGCTTGATACTTCCTTTAAAATTTCGAAATTTAAGTTCATTCCAAATAAAATTCTCCCAATTTTTATGATTTGTTTTTTAAATTTGTATTTTTAAATATTTTTTATAAATTTTTTGAAAAACATTTTGAATTATAATCTGTAAAATTTGTAACCCTCATATTAAAGTAGATGTATCTTTAAGCCTACGTGCAAAAAATTACAGTTTTTTATCGAAACATTCCTGAAGATATACGTGAATTTATATATATAGGCGCGTTTTGAAATTTGGCATATTTGTTGAAAGTGATAATACCATCAAACGTGGTTTAGGCATTTTGTTCAAATTATTTGAAAATAGGAACGATGTGACTTTTTTTTTTGTTCCTGTAAATATAGCGGAAAATGCATTTTGCATTTTGGCAGCTGAGGCTAATGGTTAGGTGAAACCATAGAAAACAGTCGTGTGAAAATTTTCAAATATAATGCTGATTTTTGTCGTTTTGATTTCTAAATTAATGTTTGTTCATCGTGTTATTTTACCTTATCCTCAAATACTTTAAAAATGTATTTTTTTAAGTGTAATTAAATAAATTAAACTATTTTCACCAAGACTCTCTTAATTTTAGAAAGCACAATCATTGTTCTTTAACGCAGAAATCCTTTAAAACTCGGTGAAATGATTTTAAATTATCTAGGCAAATAACTTTGATTACAGATTTTAGGCATTTCTGCAGAACTTTGCCTAACCATTTTGCTGCGAAGAAATATATTTTTTAATGTATATAGAACAATTCATACAAAAATATTACATTAATCTTGCTAATAAATAGCTCATACAATAATACATGAGTCACTGGTAATCATAAAATCTCATAATAATAATAATAATATTTTTTCTTTCTTTTTACGTAGTAAAAGAAGTATTGTTATTGCGAAATGTTTCGGGTATCATGTTTCAACGAAAATATCCATTTTGTCAGCTCTCGAATTCAATTTTAATTGACATCTGCTTTGATCTGACATCTCACGTTTTTTCGTGACATCTGTACTAACGGATAAAATAAACTACTATTTTTTCCAGAACGAATTGTAAAATGGATTTAAAATGGATTCAGAAGAGATGTTATTTCATAATGTCTGTACATACCTACGTAGTATGTATGTATCTCTTTCATAACTCAAAATCCAGCAGCCTCAGAACGTTGAAATTTGGTATTTGGGACTGCTATAACATGTAGCTGTGTATCTCACATTTTGGTTGCAATCGGCCGCACCAAACTTATATAAATATATGTACATATACCCACTCTTTACCCAGCTACGTAAGGTCAGTTTTTTATTCTTATATATAAGTGAATTGTATAACATTTGCTTTAAACCTGATTGAATATGTTGTTGTTATGTTCCGGATAAGATTTTTATGCCTTAAGTTAATCTGCATGCAGTAGTTGTAGAATTATCAGCAGCTTTAAAACTGTTTGATTGCTACTAAGCCTAACAAGACTGCCATTTGTTTACATTTGAAACTGTCAGTAGAGTAGTGAATGAAGTCAGTTTGTGCACCAACTTAAGTGCCTTTTTGCCAAGTGCCATCAAATGCAAACGTTCAATTTTGTGCACCGAAAAATGTATCTTCCTGCCTACTAGCCAAATTGCTTAGCTTTGCATAGAAAATCAAATTTTAATTGCAAAATTTTTTTAACTGTTTTTGACTGTATTTGATGCTTTAGGTTTTTCTGTATTTTAAAATTTTTAATGAACATGTTTTGAGGTTTTCGTCCTAAGCCAGAGATGGCTAGTTTAGTAAATACTCTAGGTTTTTTATTGGAAACAGTTATTTTACTAATACTAATATTATCCATATTATGGGCATCCTGATGCGTTTGTACTTTTTACACGTAACCACTTAGAACTATCTTCCAGACTTGTTTAAAATATCAATAAAAAATCATTAAAACTGGCATCGAACAAATTTAGCTTCAAATGTTTTAGTAACTTATACAGTATTCCAAGGCTTTAAATTCATAGATAAATATTTTATAGAAATTTCTAATGTGGACAGCATACAAGACTTTCTTGTACAGCATATAAAATTACACACACTTTTTTGCTGGATTTCATTTAAAATTGTTTCCTCGAATTTTATTATACATATGTTTCTCATTCAATTAATTCAGTTCTCATTTCATAGGTAGGCAAAGATAAATAAAACCTCAAAACAGTTTCATTAAAAATTGTAAAATACAAAAAAATCTACCACCTAATACAGTTAAAAAATGCTAACAACTTCTTAATTTTACAATTAAAATTAAAGCTTCTACACCAAAAGAAGTAAATCTGCCAAAGGGCAGGCACACATTATTTTCGGTGAACAAAACAGAAAATTAGTTTTTTGGGCCCACTGGTGGGAAAAGACACTGTAGTTGGTGCACCAACTGACTTAATTCACTGTTCTGCTAAGAGTCTTAAACGTGCACAAATGATAGCCTTGTTAGATCTAACGCCACTTAAACTTTTAAATTGTTGATAATTCCACAACCATTTTACCTTAACCGAAACATTGTAGATGATCTTATGTTTAGTTTCTTTGATATTTTATCAGTACCATTGCTAACAAAAACAGCTTGAAATACATATGTCTCCCATTCTGAAATAACACTTTTTATTTCGAAGGACATACTCTTTTACATAGGCAAAACTTAAGATTCCACTTTCACGCGAGACATCGTAAACTGGTTCTTGTATAAGCCGAATCTAATCTTTTTTTGTTCTTAGTTAAATAAGGTTATGAATGTTTCTTCCTCATTTCTAAATATGCAGAAGAAATAAGAAATCTGTGGGGTTCCACCCTTTTATCTAAGTGTGTAAGAACCTTGTGAACAGCTAAGCGAATAATCGCTTTAGTTCAGGGATAGAGACGTGAACTTAAGAAGGATTAATTACCCTTTATTGCTCAAAATAAGAATTAACACAGTTGGACCCTTTCTCGGGGCGTACAGGAAAAGCCTCCACTTGGGCTTGAACTCAAAATAATAAGAACTAAAACTTGACTAATGCTTAACTAAAAAGATATAGCCGAAGCTACCGAAATTCTAAGTAGTTGGCCCCTAAGTGTTGAACAAGCTAGCGATGCTATGAAGGGCCTGAAATACGGCGGAGCGTAGTAAAAGCTTAGAGAGAGACGTAGCTAAAAGGCAAACGAGCGCTAATCAGAAACAAGTCTCTCTCTCGAAGTCAGTGGAACTTAGACTTAAATACCACTCTTACTCATTTGCATTAAACACGATTCTAAAAAAAAATTCTGGTAGGAAATTGTAAGCTGAAAATAGAAGCGACAGAAAAGTAGCTTAAACTGAAGATAACTATTAGAAACTTAGGATAAAAATTACAAGTCTTGTTGACGTATTAATTTTAAAATACATTTTCTGTACCACAGAATGAGTTAAATAAGCCTGTAGAGACAGTAGGAATTTTTTATGAAAGCAGGAGAGATGAAAAATAGAGCAATATCCTCTCCGGGACTCGAACCGCGGAACTTGAATACGTGTCGAGCGTGCTGACCTCTACACCACGAAGGCATGCGAAGAAGGTGGGAGAAATACCTTATATACTCCTCCTCTTAAAAGGCGACTGGGGATTAGTAGACCCAGTCTCCAAATACTGGTGGTGGAGAAGAATCATCCACCACCTTTTTAGTTCGGGCGCCACTGTAGAGACATTAGGTTATTTTGAAGCAGGAGATGTGAAAAATGAGCAACGCCCTCGCCGGGACTCGAACCTGGGACCTCTCGAATACGCGCCGACCGCGCTAACCACTGCACTACGAAGACATTCTAAAAAGGGGGGAGAAATACCTTATAAGCCAAAAACTGAATTATTCTAAATATTACGAAAAGTAATTGCATACGAAATTGCGTCTGAGAATAGGAAAAATCTCATTCTTTCGTTTTGATGTCAGAGGCAACTAACTACTAAGAGAGATTCGGTTTCGTTAGAGTGATTCGTTTTTTGTCGTGATTGCAGCGAAAACCTTCTCTGGAAGTTCCTTATTTTCCCAGCGGAAGACCAATTTAACCCGCCAAGGATTCCGCGGGGGCATGGATATCAGCCCATATCATAATTAGATCAGATCCCAGAGATGAAGAACTAGATCCCAGAACCCGATATATCCCGAGTTTGAACGATTAGCTCACAGCGCTGCCTGGAACACCCCTCCTCTCATCTTCCGGCATCTTCATTTCAGTACCAAAAGCGCCGCTAAAGTAAAATTTCAGGAATTCTGCTGACAGCGGTAACGTTTATCATCGAATGTCTTGATTAAATTCTCGAATATAATGATAATATCGCTGGAAGTTCCGCCGCGCAAAAGTATTTTATGGATTCGAAGTATTTTGCATCGCAAAGGCCGCGAGAGATGAAATATGGATTCGCTGAATAGTATAAAATGCACTCACGCTATACTCTATCTAGCCTTTCGAGAACGACTAGAGACAGCCTGCATTTTATTCTGGAATAATGTGATTGGTTCACGCTGCAGTGCTTTGCACGGTTTTCGTCGATGTTATTCAATCTCCGATTCATATCGTGGCCACATGTTTCTAAAGCCTTCATCTGAAATTTACTAGAGGATTATATACGCGAATGTACGCGGAGTAAAATTCAATGCTGGGACATTCTTCTAATTGCAATATAAATGAAAAAGATAAGAATAATTTAACCCTTATGGACAGACGTTCATTTTCTGTTACGTAGACACAGAAGAGGGTCTATCAGACCACGCTCTATTTATGCATTTTTAAAATGTATAGAATTTTAAAATAATGTACTCTTGTTATTATATGAGCATTAATACACTTTGCTTGTTACATTGAAGTAATTATTTCTTTTTAAAACTCTAAAATTAATGCATTAAATATTAATTTTTAAATCACGTATGAAAAAGTACGGAAAGCTTCTCCAAATAAATAAAAGAAACACTACTCACTTGAAAATACGTACAAACTAAACTATTTAATAGATTTTCCATCTACAGAATCTCGATTATATAAAATAATGCAAAAAAATGATAATATATAAAGAATATTAAAAACCTGCAGCATATTATTTTCAGCATTTTCGACACAATTTTTGCAAATTCTCTTGACACATTCATTACATATCGGATTCTTGCAGCTGAAATATAGATTTTAATATAAGGCAGTTTTTCTTCATAGTCTAGGGGGACAAACAGAGCATGTTTTACACTTTTTTAAGGATATCAGTTACATCTGGGTTAGAATAAATTCCGCGGGAAACTCCCAGCACTCTCTGAATGCACATTTCTTTTTTCTCCGTTCCCAGTTGGCTTTTGAAGCCTTCATTCCATATGTGGTTTTACTAATTCTGATAATAAATCCATTAAAAAATAAGCTTTTTTTTTCAATTTGGCATTATCTCTTATCAGGCCAGCTGCTGAAATGACTCAAGTAGTAATAAAGCCATTCCCCCCCCCTCATGCGAGAAAAAAGTAACGTAAACGCAGAGGTGAGATCTATATGACCGGAGCCCAATTTTAAAAATTATTAAAAAAACTAATATATAGAGTTTAAAACAAATTCAGGAATAATTATATTTTATGTCAACTTGAAAGTACTGAAAGGGAGAAGAATAACTATATAACTTATGAGCAGTGTCACAGTTCTATAATATTGGCGCGGTCATTACAGACCTCACCTCTATGTTTAAGGGTTAAAATCCGGTAATATATAAGCTTATCGATAGCCTTTCCCACATATTTGAACGTCATATGAAAATTTTACTTTCTTATTTTTTTCATTACATTTTTGCTCAATCATTCACTATGCACTTTATTTCTCACGTTATACTACCTTAAATATTCATACAAATGATGTGTTATCTTCTTCTATATTTAAATTAATCATTCATTAGGCATTTTTAAAAAAGCAACAAGCATTGCTTGAAAGATAAAAGACAACTTATTAAACCCACATCATTTGTTATTAAGCTTACCTGTCATAACGGACTGACTTCATCCTACCTAATAGGTTGATCGTATATCTTTTTGAATGTAAAATAGAACATTTAAAATTAGTTGTTGCCAATTCTCAGTAGGTGTTCTGTTTAATAACAATACATAATGTGCAATCATGCTTACAATCCATCATCCTGACGTTTCAATTGATGTCGACTGTACAACATTACTCGTCCTTACTCTTCAAGATTACACATACATTATGTCGTTCGTTACACATATTAAGTGTTGTTAAGAATTTTGTAGTTAGATAGGTAATTTTCGTAGAATTATAAGTAAAAATTGTTGTATTTCATTTGTAATATGAAAAATCTAAAAAGAATCTAAGCCAGAAAACTAAGAATACAGGAGCAAGTGCATGTAACATTTAGCAAATACGTATCTCTGTAATTTCGCAAGATATCGTCAAGCTCGTAAGGGTTTCGGCGACCTATTTTGTTGCCAAATTTGGTGAGAAATCGCCAAATTTTGCAACATTTTGGTCCGGTCTCTGTATCACCGTAATATGCAACGAAATTGAATAAATGTATTTGACCACTATGTTAGCTGTAACCGTAATTCCACACTCTTATAGCTTTCCAGTAATTTCAAGAAGCAGAAAATGCTAGAAATATCTCGGCGGGCAGTTAAACTCCATTTAAGACCGGAAAGAGGGCTCTCATTTGCGTTATTACTTTTGTTGCGAGTTGTAGTTCCACGTGAACTAAGATAAATCTGAGTTAGCTTTCTCTTTAGATGCATTTTGCATTGCGTTGTGTTTAACGTTTTTAGTAGTTTGAAGCGTAACTATGATTATACTGTGTGATACTGTCAACGCTTGTACGAATATTTCTGTGGAAAAATTCCAGAGTTCTGAGATATTTCGTTTGATTAAAAATAAATTTTATTAAGCTATTATCGATGTATATTCAATCTATGACGAAACTGCAAGCATGCAACAGTATATTGCATCGTAGCATTACGTACATCACATGCATTACATTGTTATATTACCGTACTTTACATCATTACATTACGTATATTACGTTCATACGTACATTGCATTATTCAACGCAACGTACCTGGAATACAAATTCTTTCTGGCTTGTTTACATGTAGCAAATCACTATAGCTTTACGCTATGGACAATTACAAAGTAACCCTCTTTTTATTTCATAACTAAAACTTATTTTATTTACCCAGTAAGAGTTTAAAAATAATACAGCACTGATAACCAATGGGAAGGATGAAATGTCTGCTTCTTCTTTCCATTTAGGTTTGGCTTGGTTTGGTTGGTTTATTTGATTACGGGAAAGCGCATTAGTGCTTTCTGCTTAAGGGATGGGGTGCCTTCGTGGGGGACTTTCTAAGGCAAACTGCCTCGTATACAAGGTACACATAAGGAAAAGCACGAAAACACCCTCGCAGACACCGCGTTCGTAGTTTTCAAAATTCTGACCGAATTACCTGTGTCCAGCGACTTTACCCCTCGGCCGCTGGTTGGCTTTTCCATTTGGTGCATTACAGTGACCTTGGATTTCCCTTTCAGTAAGGTGAAGGAATTTATTTTTCAGTTAAAAAAACAAAAAACTGACATTTGAGTAAATGTTAAGATGTGTAAAAGTTTTCGTTAATACCCATTGTTCTCTGTTTATAAATAAGTATACGTGTGCGCATATCGTGTGGGAATATCGTATTAATTTATAAACTCTGCACTAGAATATTATGTTCTAAAGCTATGCTCTTTGAGAAGCAAAAAATCACATAATTAAAATTTCTCGTACTGATTTCTTTGCTAGAAGACACGTTTTCTTCCCATTTCTCTGTGTCCTTTAATGTTATTTTTTTTTATTTTACATTAAACGTTTTTAAAAATTTTCGAAATTAAAAAATTTTTATTAGTATATTGCTATTTTAGAAATTGTAAAAGCATGTTCTTACAGTCAAATCATTTCAGCTTTTTATTCTCAAAAATATATCTTTTGGACTATCTCATTATATTCTGCGAACTTCCAGTGGCAAGAAACCATTTGTTCAAAATCTAATATGTATCTGGACATTTTAAAGTAAATAAACAATTTAAAACTCGGATATCGCCATTAAAGACGAAAAATGCTTATTACCTTTTCCAAAACATTTCAACGTTTAATCTGATTATATTCTTTTTCTTCCTCAATTAAGCTCTAGGACTTAAGCAAATCATATTAAAAGACCATTTTCCCATGAAACAAACTCTAATTGCTCTGTCAAAATTTACTTTCTTAGAAATAAATAAATATATATAGAGAGATATAACACAGGGTTTAGAAAATATTAAATATTACTAGATTTTTGGAACAACTCATCTTATATGAGTCACTGAGAAAATTACGTCTTTTTAAGTTATTTTCTATTTTTGGGGGCTTCATTGACACTTTGATTGATTGCCGGATCTTCAGCTCCTGTTTTCAGCCGTTAATTATGATATCTCTTTAGAGATATGGACTGAAAAATGTCGCTTTTCCTTTTAAGTTTAAATATAAGATCACGTAAAAGTCTTATCCGGAAATTACTCCCGTTCGCTTTGTGCCTGTTAGTATAAGGTACTTAATCTCTGCCAAGGTTGTTATTGAGTTGTTGCTTAAACGCGCGATAGCATGAGTCGAAAAATAAATTTCTACAGCCCCGTAAATTCAGAAAGTTCGTAAAATTTATTAATATTCCCAGATCTTTCTTTACATAGATAAGCCATCTCTTTGCTTTGTTCCTTGAATTTATTCCCATAGTGCCTGTTTTTCAGGAAAAAGAACTTGAATGTAACTTAATTGGCTTCTGTTTATGTTAAGAAGGAGAAAGATTTATGATTTTGGAAGTACGGTCAGTCGCTGAGTAAAGTAAGTTTGCAAGACATAAACTCAACTACATGCAAGCGTTTTCAATAAGATGCAGCAAATTTTGTGATATGTATTACAGAAAGCACACCATAAAAAGTTTCAAATACAGTAAAATCTCTCGTAACCGATAACCATTTAACCGGCGATATCAAAATAATAGCAGTTTTTAAGGTGTAAATTTCTATCCGAATTTCAAGTCTATTAAATAAAAGAATTTGATAAGGTATAGGGATTATTTAGATTTCTTAATAGTTATTTTTAATTTTAAAACCCTTTCCTTTAAATTCTTGTTTCCCACCTACAACTTCAATTACAATGTCCATTACAGTTATCAGGGACTGGATCAATATGTCGCCAAATGATCGACAATTTCGGGAACATTTTGCGATTTCTTGCCAATGCTGGCGACAAACATTAGCTGCCCAAACCATTGCCAGCTTAACGATATTTGGCTGAAGGAGACAGTCGTTTACTCAATGTGAAATAGACTGTCCCTGTCTGTATCCTTACGTTTCTGGCAAGCTTTGCTACTCTAGATTTTCATGTTACTTTATACAGGAAAAGTACAACAATTTAACATATAACTACAATGAAATCATCTGTCTAAACTCTGAGTAAAAACTTTAAGGCCAGTACAAATTTTTGAGAAAATGTAAAATGAAATAAAAGGGATTCAAGTAATATTAATTATTAAAGTTCATTGATAAGAAATAAATGCTAAAAACATAATTTGTAAATACATAATTATGAGAAACATGTGGTTATTTACAAAGTTAGTATTTCTGCCTGAGTAAAAACTTTAAGGCCACCAGTCATTTTTTAAAAATAAATATAATATAATCGTGTAATTACCATTGCAACTACTAGCTTGTGACAACGCTGCAAGTTTCATATTTGTCATACGTTTCTTCGAAGTATTGGTGATCTTTGTGAAGATGGCGAAGGGTAAGAAGTTATCTGATCGTGAAAGAGGAGAGATCGAAGCTTTGTCTTCAACAGGAATGAGTAGTCGTGCTATTGCGGTAAAGATAGGAAGATCAAAGACTGTAGTTAACAATTTTTTAAAATTGAAAGACAATTATGATAAAAAGAATAATGGGGGAAGAGCTAAAGCTTTGTCTTCGCGTGATGAAAGAAGAGTTTGCCAACTTGTATCTACTGGAAAGTACTCAAACAGGAAACTGATTCCGACGACAAGTTTAAAAGTTTGTCAAAACATGATTTATAACACAATTAGAAGGTCTGGAAGGTTCACTTATACAGCAAAACTTACTAAGCCTCAGTTACTGCAGAGACACAAAATAGAGCGTTTTAAGTTTGGCCAGAAAGTCATGATCTGGGACAACCAATGGATAGAAATTATGTTTTCTGACGAAAAAAATGGAATTTGGATGGACCAGATGGCTGGAATTTCTACTGGCATGATATAAGAAATGAAAAAGAAATATTCTCCAAGCGCCAATTAGGGAGAGGGGCTGTCATGACTTGGAGCTGTTTTGCTTACAATGGTGTGGACTCAAATTCATTCGTTTCAGGTAGAATGAATTGTGGACTCAATTGCATTCGTTTCAGGTAGAATGAATTCACAAGGATACCAAAATGTCCTAACAAATCATCTTTTGCCAAATGCTGAATGTCTTGCTGGAGAAAATTGGAAATATCAGCAAGACAATGCATCGATCCATTCGAGTAACAGCACAAAAAATTGGTTCCAAGTCAACAATGTTGAAACTGTGAAATGGCCAGCTAGATCACATGACCTAAACCCAATCGAGAACATTTGGGGTGACTTAGCAAGAAGAGTTTATGCAAATGGGAGACATTTTACATCAACAACAGAGCTGCAATTTACTATCGAAGAAGAATGGTATAAAACCGACCCCACCCTTTGTCAAAAACTCGTTTCATCCATGAAAACAAGAATATTTGAAGTAATTCGAAGAAATGGCTCCCACACAACCTTCTAAGAATTTGTAATTTTTTTCTTATATGTTATTTTCTATGTTGGCCTTAAAGTTTTTACTCAGGCTCAAATATTCATCTGTGTGTTCTGTAATATTTTCTAATAATAAAATATTTGCAAATTAATTTTTCTCCTTTTTTTACTTTTATTTAAGCTCAATAATTATCAATCAAATGGTATTTTAATTCCTCAGTTTAAATGTTTCCATTTTCTCAAAAATTTTACTGGGCTTAAAGTTTTTACTCAGGCTGTACGTACAAAATTCGCAACACTATGTTTAGAACTTTTAAAGCCTAAAAACACATGTCTGCAATGCTATCGTCATGCAACGATTTGTAGGTATTTTATTCTTTTCCATGATAATTTTTACGACAATATTTTAAATATGCAATTTTTTGTATCACCTTATTTCCGATTTCTTATACCATGATATTTTAGAACTGCGAATGTTTTCTCTTCGCTTCCTTTTCTCCCAAAATGTTTTGCACGGCGATGCTTCTACCTTTCTTCGTGATTATGTATCCAATTGGTTACACTGTGGAGTAAGCTAAAATTTGTGTTTTTATTTGATTTACAAGACTATGTTATGACTATGTTGTCAGATAACAACTACATGCATTTAAGGGTTAAATGGCAATCATGGCCAGCAACAAGACGAAAGATAGCAACAGTTTTCTTTCTGGACCATAGAGGAGTGTCAAATTCTATTTATCCATACTTTATGACTATTCCTTTCTGTAACGTCTTTCCAAAAAGCTTCTTTGCAGTAATTTTTGATTACTGTTTTGTCAATGTAAAAAGGGATGTGGTTGTTAGTTATCTGGTGAATAATAGCCTCTTTCTTTGCCAAAACGCCACCCTTATCATTTATATGAATGCCATAGTGTGATGGTATTTATTGCTTAGCAAGTTCTTTGCTCTCCTGAACTAAATTGCTTAGAAACTGTTGACTTTTTGAAACATCAACAGACATTGGTGATTCAAATAAAGAAATGGTAGAAGAGCAGCTCTAGAACCAGAGAATATGACAACCTTTGAAAACTCTTCAAGGTGACACTTGATTTGATATAAGACTATGCGTATGGCCATGATCTCAGCATCAAAAGCAGTCCTATTCCTTCCAGCAGGATTACAAAACGAAAACGTCTGATGTGTACACCATATGACGTCCTTGAACGGAATACTAAAATACAAGCATTTTTGCTGCATTCCATTTAAACGTATTTTTTCGAATTTCGTAAGAGGTATATTTCTCATTCAATGAATTCAGTTCTCAGTTCGCGGCAAGGCATTGTTGATAGTTCTACAACTATTGCATGCAGGTTAAGTAAAGGCATAAACACCTTAACTGAAAGATAAGAATAACATAATTCAATACTTTTTAAATAAAAAATGCACAATTTCCAAACATATGAGAATAAAAAAATGAGCTCACTGAACCAAGTAACACAGTGGGTATATACTATATATATATATATATATATACTTTTGGTGCTGCCGATTGCAACCAAAGTAGGAGGTGCACAATTACATGTAATAGCAGTCCTATACACAAAATTTCAAAGTTCTGAGGCTAATCGTTCCTGAGTTATGTAAGATACATAAATACGGACAGACCTCACGAAAAAATCTCCTCTGAATCCATTTTAAATCAATTTTATAATCCGTTTTGGAAAAACAGTCCTTTAATCTGCCCTCACGTACAGATATGAAGGAAAAACATCGTTAAATTGCATTCGATAGCGGTCAAAAGGGATATTTTTGTTGAAATACTGGGTACCGGGAATTTTTCGTGATTACAGTACCACCTTTACTTCGTACAAGGAAGTAAAAAGCTTGCAAAAGACACCAGTGCCTGCATCAATACTGTCAGCCAACACCGCACAAGCATCCGCACACAGATATAACCTTTCACTCTATAACCTTTCAGCCCACCAGCGGCCGAGCAGTAAAGACGCTGAACACTGGCAGTTCGGTCCGAGGTTCGAATCCCGCGAACGGGCTGGCTGCATGGGCGTTTTCGTGGTTTTGCTCATGTGTAACGTGTATACGAGCCAGTTTCCCTTAGAAAGTCTTCCACGAAGGCATCCCTTCCCTTAGGCAGATAGCCCTCGTGTGCTTTGCCTTAATTGAATAACCGAACCGAACCCATAACCTTTCACTCAAAATACAAAGCATTAATGTTATGTAACCATTTCACTCAGATTATAAAGCATTAATGGTTTCCAAAAACATAGATTTTGAAATTTGTTCATTTGTTTCTTATACTTAAGGCATAAACTTTAGACTATACAAATACACTATTCTATATACTAAACACTTATTTTATTCCTTGAAATTGACTTATTTATAGCTTATTGACTGGAAGACTAAAGCAATACTAATACGTACAATATGTGTGCATCGACTGCTTAATATTATTGGAAAGGTTTTCGTAGATATGCTAAAAATAGTGGAATTATTATAGTCAAATATGTATGTCAGTTTGTTGGATCGTGGAATTTCGACGCTTCTGAGCTTCATATTATTAGAGGGTCAACTATGTAAGCTATCAAATAGTCGAATACATTCCTAGGATTTGTGATTCGAATTAAGTTCAGATTCTGCTCCATAGAATTTTCAGATTTAATAGCAGTATATGTTTTGAATAGTGAGTAATTCAAAACTCAAATTTAATAGTAATCGGGATTATAAGAATCAGCTGTCTTTGCAGATTTCCGAGGAAATGTTTCTGCTTGTTGGTTATCAATGAAGGTATTGCAGTTAAAAGAAAATGAATATGTAAAAGGTACAGATTTTACACCAGCCTCAATATTCTGATGATCAAAGCTAATTTCGACAACGCACAAGAATAACGGGCAATGAATCAAATATTCTTTTTAATTTGGGCTGAGGGCGGTGGAATAGATTTTAGTGGATCCCACAACTAATGCATAGCACTGGAAGGTGTACAATCATTTGTGTTGGGAATACCTACACAATGGTCCCGAGAAAGATGGAAAAATGCGCAAGGTTTGTTTTTTGAATGAATCGGTATTTGGAACTGGTTTGACGTCGTCGTAGAATTTATAGTTGTGCAATTAAAGGTTCGAAATTAAAATTTCTATAATATTTTGGGATATGTTTTATTTCCAGGGAATTAAACATTAATGGATGATTATCAAAATGCTTTCTTGAAATGTCTATTCTTTGCATTTTTGTCCCAAACGGGCGTTAGCCCAGAAGTTCTATTATTCTCGAAACGTCATTTTGCGGCGAACCACTTTAAATGTCTAATCCTTTTTCAAATTGTTGTCACCAAATTTTATCGCCCTGTATTACATTTAAAGAAACTAAATAATGAAAAGACTACATGAATGTGTATGTTTCTCACACTGGGAAAAATCAACGCTACCTAGTGTCATCAAATTTTGAACAACACAGTCCTCCACACAAATAGGGGCACCCTGAAGCACGAATCTGGAATTTGGAATTTGTTTTATTGCCCATTTCATATTTTGTAAAACTTTTATGAATTTTTATTTAAAAAAATCAATAATTTCTGAGCAGTGGCAACATTGTAAAGAATAAAACATTTTATCTCCAGCGCGCGAGACTGTCTATCGGAAATTCTAAAGATATGCTGTTTTTAAATATTTTTAGCCCTACATAGCTTTAGCCCAAATACCCTTGAATCTTGTATGTGTCTGTAAGCGAGAAAAAAGCTCGTCTGGCGCAATACAAATGCTGAAAGCGTTCAGATATTTTTTTATTAGTCCAAAGGAATTTAGTCCCGAAGGACTATTACTTTCGTTTTGCGATTTTGCGTCGGAAACACAAAAACGGCGTATCACTTTTCAAATTGTTGCCACTAAATGTTATCGCTCTGCATTAAATTTAAAAAAATGAAAAATCTGCATAAATGTATGCATGTTTCTCGCATTGTGATAAAACCTAGAGCCATCGAATTTTGAATGACGTAATCCTACTGCGAATATGGGCATCTGGAAGCCCTAATTTTGAATTTGAAATTTGCTTTATTATTGATTTTATGTTTTGTAACATTTCGACGAATTTCTGATTAACAAACTAAATGATTTCAAAGCGAGCAATGGCAACACTGTACGAAAAAAAAAATTTATCTCCAGCGCACGAGACTTACGGAAATTCTAAAGATATGTTCATTTTAAAATGATTTTGCGATATTGATTTTGAACTGAATTTTATGGTTTGAGTACGTAGTACATGATATTTAATAAAAAAAGGTAATACACGAAACGTTAAAAAAACGCGGCTTTGGACGTAATTTAAAATCTGAAATCTTTCAGATTTTTTTAGTTTTGTTATTTTTTTTTATTTATTTTAGTTTTAGTCCAAAGGGGAAATTTGCCCAGAAAAGCGATTAATTTGTTCTGTCATTTTGCATCGTCTGTTATAAAGTAGCGTTTCACTTTTCAAACTGTTGCCACCAAATTATAAATCCTTGCATTATATTTAAAGAAATTAAATAATGAAGAATCTGCATGAACGTATGTATGTTTCTCCTATTGTGAAAAACAGCAGTACCCAGAGACATCAAATTTTGAATAACATATTCCTCCACTCACACATAAACATCTGAGTGCCAAAATTTGGAATTTGTTTTATTGTCTATTTCATATTTTGTAAAACTTTAACGAATGTTTGATTAACAAACTCAACGATTTCAAAGCGAGCAGCGGCAACTCTGTACGAAAATAAAGCAGTTTAATCTCCAGCGCTGAGGACTGTGTATGTTAAAATCTAAAGATATGCTCATTTTAAATATTTTGTGATATTGCTACTGAATTGAATTTTATGGTTTAAGTGCGAAGAACATCATATTTAGTAAATAAAGGTAACACACAAAACGTGATGTAAACGCCATTTTAGGCGTGATATAAAATCTGAAAGCTTTCAGAAATTTATTTATTTATTTATTTATTTATTTTGTTATTTAATTTTGTTTTTCCCATTACCGTTATTTTAACATTTTTAATATCATTTTGCATGGGGTGCTTAATCTGAATGTGTAATACGGGCGATATGAACTAGTGAAAAAGCAATAGAAATTATTGGTTTTGCCATAAATAAGAAAAATCTGGGAAATAAAGCAAACCACGCCATAAAAACCGAGAGATATCTAACACTGCCATAAAATCCGCGTTATACACGCATTACCTGACGCGACATTTATTATTTTAGAGCCCAATCCAAGAGCTGGAAAGTTCTCAGCCACGGCTTTTTTGGACTAAGCAGAGGCCGTAAATGTGCTTCTTCTGTGCTTTTGAGTAAAGCTCGCAAAGAGTCGTAAAAAAAGTGCAGTAAATTTGGATTTCTAAGCTTACCTGATCCTGTCTTCGACATCTATATGAAGTCTCAGGTTTATTTACGAGTTCCCGTATTAAGGGAGTTTGGGTTCCGATGCTTAAACTCACCTTGATAAGTCGGAGAGAAAATCTCACCCACGGAATTGTATTTTGAGATTTGGTTTATTTGGTTTCAGAGCCGTGGGAAATGATTCATTCAAAAACAGCCTAGTTCCTCGATGTTTTTATTTGGTTTTATGTGACGGAAATGAAATTTCGAAACTATTTCCGTCTGTAGCAGACAAAAGATTCGAGAATTCTGATGAAGGAGTTAAATATTCACGACAGCGAAAGGTAACGTACAGGTGGCTGAGCTCACTGAAATTGTTGTCGTTGCTTTAGAATAAGGTTTTTTGTACCTGCATAAAGTGTGAACCTTGTCATTTTTATACAAGCAACAATATTCTACAGGAATACAAGAACTTTTAATCACAAACGTAATTAGGAGCGGTTTTTGCGGGTTTATGTAAAATCCTGAGCTACATTTGGAGCCATTTGATTAAGTGAAAAATAGAATTCATGATTTAAGGTACCCGACTATGTTCTAATCGTCAATTTTTTAAAACTTTTTATTGCTTTATTGTAAAGTTTATACATTAGGATTTTCAAAACTACATTTATTTTGTTTCTCCGGATGTTAAAAGCAAAATTGTATCTGTTCTTGCTCCATGCCGTGAACCGGATGTTTCTGGTTCACTTGGTTTGGTTTAATTTATTATGGCAAAGCACTAGAGAGTTATCTACCTAAGGGGCGGATGCCTTTGTGGAGAAATTACTAAGGGAAACTGGCACACCAGCGGCCGAACAGTAAGTCGCTGAAAACTGATAGTTCTGTCGGAGGTTCGAATTTCGCAAACGGGCTGGCGGATGGGCGTTTTCGTGGTTTTCCACATGCGTAACGTATATACGATCCAGTTTCCGTTAGAAAGTCCTTTACGAAGGCATCCCTCACCTTAGGTAGATAGTTGTCGAGGCTTTGCCGTAATCACATAAACCAATCTAAGGGAAACTGGCTAGTGTACATGTTACACGGGAAAAATCAATGAAACGCCCATGCAGTTGCCCGTTCGCGGGATTCCAGCCTTGGACCGAACTACCAGTGTTCAGCGACTTTAACAGTCGGCCGCTGGCGGTTATTTCTGATTCGGAAGCTGACGTATAAAGGTACACAACTACACTAAATATTTTTAAAATTAAAATTTTTCTTTTGAATACTTTTGATGATATTCAAAACAGGATTTTGAAATTTTCTATTAATCATTAAGTGTCCGATAATAAGATCAGTTTTGTAATTCAATTTTCATACTTGGCAACATTTTCTTTTCCTTTCGTTTATATTTGCATTATACCAAAGCTATTTTTTTAAAAAAAAAGCTATTTTGTATTTGCATTACACTTTTCTGTTACGAAAAAACGTTAACTTAAAATATTACTACAGTGATTTTATGAAACTTTCCACCAATATTCCATGAAATACCTTGAATTAAATGAAATAAAAGTTTAGATTTATTTACATATCTAAATTATTTAGAGCATTTTTAAAAAGAGAAATTTATTTCGCATAAAATATCTAGTGCATGTACTTAAACTATTATATTTAATAGCCAATTTTACTTTATCTCTTAGATTTTAGTCCATTTAATTCTTTAACAAATATAAATGACAAATGTAAAAGTAAAATATTGATAACTACTTTTGTGGGATCTATTTTCTTCTCCCTTCTACCAGGATGCCTTCGTGGTGTAACGGTAGCACACTCGACGCGCATTCTAGAAGTCCACGTTCGAGTCCCGGGGAGGGTATTGCGGATTTTTCATGTCTTCTCCTTCAAAAAAAAAACTAACACTACGGAACGTATCCAGTAATCCTGAAATTTAGCGTGTTTTTAATCCAGAAATATAAGAAAAAAACCAAAACTTATTCTTTGATAATACGTTTATCACCTGTTTCTATTAATTTATGTAGAATTCTGCTAAATAACAGCAATAATATATTTATTTGTATTATTTTCTAGAATTTGGAGTGTCAAACATAGTCGGATACCTTACAGGGAATGAAATTGAATGAATTTCCTTCAATATCTGTAAAACATTTTTTATATATTTTCCACGCTTTTCTTAATTCATTACATTTGTCTAATGGCATAATTTCCAGATTTGTGTTGACGCAAAGTTATTTCAAACCAGAAATTCAACAGAAAATTTTAAACTCACTTTTTATCCTTTATACAACTATCACACAGTCGGTACAGAGATATTACGGGTATTTTTATCCTATATACAGATATTACACACTTTCTTGGTGTTCGTTTATCAAAACGAATCTCAAGACATATATATGTAATTTTAAAAGGTATTCTTTAAATTTCCAAAAACATTTATAATTAATTATTTTATTAATTCATTGTAGGGTTTTAACAAATTTATTATTTTTTAAGGTAATAGTCTCGTAAGATTCCATCTGATGAAAAGAATCGAAGGTAAAAATTGTTCGAGAATACTCAGGCTAGTGCCTAGAATCACAATTTGGAACCTAGGCTAGTACTGTAGACCGTCAGACATCGAAAGAAATGCATTTTCATATGTTATATCTGATTGTGTTTACAGTTTTACTGCATTTTTTACTGTAATTTACTATAATTTGAAAGGCATTCTTTAAGCTTAAAAAATATTTATACATAGTTATTTTATTAATTCATTGCAGATTTCAACAAATTTGGTATTATTCAGATAATATTAATTTAGAAGTCAAATAACAAAATAATCTCAGATAATAATCTCGAAGAATTACGACTGATGGAAACGAATTGAGAGTAAAAATTGAGAAAACCTGGGCTATGAATAATGTCACCTACCCTAGTGACTAATTTCTTCTTTCAAGCTTGGGCTGGTATTGCAGAGAATTAGGCACCGAAAAACAAATGCATTTTCGTATGCTTTTTCTGATAGCGTTTGCTGTGTTACTGTAATTTTTACATATGTTTCTTTGCCTAATGATGCTTACGAAAATATCTTCAAGGTGCTTTATAAATCAAACTTAATGCCACCATGACCGAATGGAATCGATCTCTGAATGCTAATAGTTCAATCCAGTTTAAATATCGGTGAACGGGTTGACTGTATGTGTGCATTTTCGTAGGTTTCCTCTTCTGTAAAGACATATGCGAACTGGTTTCTCTCAGAAAGTCCTCCACGATTGCATCTTTCCATCCAGATTGATAGCCGTCCTAGGACTCAAGATCACATGGAAGCAAGTATCAAATGTGTTGCATCTTCATTGATGGATCTTCAAATGAGACTCTAATTCAGGGTGGAGCTGGAATAAGCTTTATTTTCTCAGACGGCAGCATAAAACATCATAAAATTGGAGCAGAAAAAATCCTTCAAATTACACTGCGAACTCTTGTCATACAAGAGACTCTAAACATCTACATCAAGATCGAAAATTCCAAGGAGGCCAAAAGAATTAATCTTAGTGACTCCAGGGCTGCCCTTCAGGCAACTCATCAGGTTTCTCAAGATAGATCCATGAAATATATAAATCCCTCCCCCACATTAACCCTTTCACAACCAGTTTTTTCTTTTAAAAAAAAAAAGATAAATTAGGGGTTTATTAGGTAAAATAAAGTAGAAATAGCAATATTCTGCCCAATTATAAGCAAAAATTTACTGTAAGGGCCATTTTGGAGGTGGGACATATGTGTCCCACTGGTCTTTTTAGTTGGGACACATGTGTCCCATTGGGGTTGAAGTGACAATATAAAACATAGTGAAAAGTTCAGTTTTCTAGTTCTAAATGAATTTCACAATACTTTTGAAACAGTTTTATCAGAAAACACCTACCTACACAACATTATTTATGAAATTTCTGTGTATGGTACATTGCAAAACAGTTTTTACATAGTGCAATTTTACACATGGCGCAAACAGTTTTTGTTCGGGTTTCTTTATTTTGTTTGGCACAGCGGGCACATCTTCTTCTTGTTGGCCCTTCTAATGGCAAATGATCTCCAACATTCAGCATCAGTTTTGTTGCATTTGACTGAATATGTGTGCATTCACAACAGCTGTCATCAAAAGTTTATAAAATACTTTTTTCCACCATGTCATTTCTTCTGTCAAAATCATATAGGCATATCTTTTGATCAGACAAATCTACTCCTCCCATAAATCTGTTATAGTCGGCAATAGCGGTAGGACAATTTGTCATTACTTTTTCTCCATCTTTCTGCTTACGTTTTACTTGTATGACATCAGGTCCGTGGCAATTACTCAGAATCAGAAATTCCTTTGAATCTTGCCATCTTGCTGCAAGAGTTCCTCTTCTATTCTGGAGAAATTCTGAATCACCTTTTTGAAGTTTTTCGTCAGAGAATTTTGGCATGTCTTTTCTACGAGAAATACAAGTACCAACAGAAGGAAAGGATATGTTATCCAATAAGTTTACACTTGTAAAAAATCTATCAAATGTAAGTGTAACATCTGGGTTACGTATTGTTGAGGAAAGTTTTAGAACAACTCTTTCTCCAAGTATTGTACCCTCATGATCTGTATTATCCATGTCTTTGCCAGAATATATATTGAAGTCATAGGTGTAGCCCGTAGCAGCATCACATCTCTCCCACACTTTGATTCCCCGTTTTATTGGCTTTAGGGGTAAATACTGCTTTAGGCTAGAACGACCTTTGAATTTAGCCATGGATTCATCGATGCTTTGAAAGGGACTATCTTCGCGAGCTTGCATAAATGTCTTTTTGAAACATGCCACCACTTCATCCATATAATATGTCTTTGGAGCATTCGCATCTTTTTCTGGATCATTGAAGTACATTTTTGCAAAGAGCAATAGGCATCTGTTACGGGAAATCGCATTTTTGATAGCTTCGTTTCCCAATGAAGAATTGCTGGACCAATAATCTGAAAAGTTCGGTACTTGATTATACGACATGACAAGCATAACTCCCAACACAAGCATAATTTCTGAAGGGTCTGTGTCAGGAATATCTACTTTTTTTTCATGTCTCAGTATTTCAAGGCGCTGGTTGGTACATTGAGAAATAAAAATAAGAAGACTTCGTGGAAATACACATGAGAAACATTCTAATTCATTAGAGGATCTGTTGATTTTGGCCAGTATTGCAGTTGGACGGTCTTTAGATACATGGAGCCGTGGCTCAAAATTTGGACCAACATTTGACCAAATGACAGGATCAGTAGGTTTTGAAATAGTTTTTTTTTATGTTTATTTTTTGCCTTGCACTTATATTTTGATACCTGCTCCGCTTCATCGGGTGAGAAATCATCAGAGTCCGAGTCAACGGAGGGTTCTGATGAATGCTCAAGACATGACAGCTTTCGTTTCGGTGCCCTTGATGTTCCTGAATTTTCTCTCAATTCTTCACAGCTATCACTGTCTGAGGAACTAGGGACATATTCCTTGTCTATATCTGAATCGTCCAATTCATCACTTGAATCCGGTTCATTCAATAATTTAATTATTTCTTCCTTTGTCAATCCCTTCCTGCGATTCATGATATTGCTATGCCTAAAAATACAGAAATGACCACTTTGAGAATGAGGCATAGATATATTTCAATAACCACTGGGACAATAATGTCCCAATAAAACAGACCATTGGGACATATATGTCCCATAATATTATTTTTTTTCAAAATCTACAATGAAAATTCACTTACTTCAAATAAACTGCTTGATATGGCAAAAATAGACGAAAATCACATACAACGAAAACAGCACGTGTGTCCACTCATGTATCTTCGCCTAAAATGGCTGCCAGAATGTCCAAACTTTCCCGCTTGTCAAAACTGTTACGATAAAACAAAGAGCTCACAGGGCACTAGTGTCATCTATCGAGAAAAAATTACACTAAAAGGTAGATGTAATCACAGGAAACCAGTGGGACACTCGCGGCAATACATTTTACGCTTGTTTTTCCCATTGGGTGATTTGGAAACATTTGCGGGATATATATGTCCCGGTGGGGCTGAAAGGGTTAACCAACTAAATAAATAAACACTGTAGCAGCCCACGTCGGCATAGACGGCAATGAATCTTCGAACGCCCTGGGCAAAGAAGCGAGACAGCTAAACGAAAGATCTCATCATACCACCTCACATAATGACATGATTCCTGTTGCTAAGTTATAATGTACTTTCTACCTCCTTCTAGCATGCCTTCGTGGTGTAATGGTAGCACACTCGGCATGTATTTGAAAGGTTCGAACAAGGACATTGCACATTTTTCACGTCTCCTGCTTCCAAAAAAAAAACTAATGACTTTACAAAGTCAATACTAAAAAATCCGACGATGAGGCAGAAATCTCATCTATGAGAAGTTAAATTGCTTATAAAATCAAGACGCAAAAGTATCATGCCGACGTGGAAAATGAACTCAATTATTTAATATCTGTTGCCCTTAACCGAGGATTTTCTCCCGTAGTCATTGATAAAGCTGTTCGCAAGTTCTCATCGTGCCATCTAAGAACACATTCTGACGCTAGAAATAACATTATTAACCTTGTTGTGCTTCCGTTTCATCCTTCTGTCAGTTACAAAATTGCACGAATCTTAAACACGTTTAATGTTCATGTTGTTTTCTTGCCTATAAATAAAATCCGAGACTCGGTTCTTAAAGATTCTATTTCTGACTTTAATTATTGGGGAATTTATAGCATATCGTGTCAGTGTGGCTTAAGTTACATTGGCCAAACGAAACGAGCATTAAAGTTTCGCATAAAGGAACATGAATCTTACGTCCAAAAAGGAGAAATTAACAAATCTTCAATAGCTAATCATAGTTGGAAATTTAATCACAAGTTTGATTTGGGTTCTGGTAAAATTATATAGAAAGCCGGTTCTATTAGGGAATTGGAATTTCTTGAAGCTTTTCACATTCACAAAAATTTATCCTTTTTTAGTCAATGACTTTAATTTCAATCCAGACGGAATCTTGCCTAATGCCTTTAAAATTCTACTAACTTAACCCTTCATTTTTTGTTACTATTTCTGCCGACAGATGGCGCTATCAGCTTCTTCATGTGTTGCCTGTAGGGTATAAATATGATCGACAGTCGCTTTCTCGATTTGCAGAATTTGTTTGCTCCTGATGAAAAGGGAACCCGTTTTGCCTTCGAAATCGATTGAGATTTTACAAAATTTAATCCGAATACAAGGTTGTCGATTTGCCTGTTCTATTTACTTCCAAAATCTTGGCAAAATTTAGAACTGGCCATTTTGGAGGGATGAAAATCTTACCAAACAAACCAAGAACCGACATAATCTGAGAAATTGTCCTGGAATGAAACTTGGACCAGAGGATATCTTCTTCTGTGACCGCCAATCGGCTGCAATGCAGCTTATTAGCGATTGCCTCTGGAGCACTTCTATGAAGTAAATTGCTTCGAGATAACTAAGGTGGTCTGCACCGCCCATGGTACCATATAACTCACTTCATAGACACGATAACAAGCAAACAACTATCATATTTAACTACAATCACTGATTAAAATGTAGAGGGAGTAGGAAATGTTATATAAATATGCTATATTTATTATCATTATTATATTTATTATTATATCATTATTATACTATATTTATTATTATCATTATCTTTTTCCAGGGTTTTCTTCTGTATGGCAAAGATTAAAACCTGAAGTGGTCATACAAAAAGGATATGCTACGTAAATTCACAAACTACTTGAGCATTTTTCTCCAGTTTATCGAACTTACCACCAGGCCAGGACGACCTGATCTTCAAAATCAGCTTATTCTTAGAAATTTAAATTGTTAATACAATGTATTGACAGTAAGTTAATAATAAATTTCGATCAAATTTAATTGATAAATGGGTTAACGCAATTAATTTATTTAAGTTCTAAATTTCGGAAATACGAAACTAACATTAACGCACCCACCTAAAAAGACATTTAGGAAATTTTTGTAATTGAATAAATTATAATTTTAAATTCTTAATCTTACGAAAGTAAACAAAGAATCTTATCAGGCTTTTTAATTTCGGTTACTAGTTTAAATATTTGAATATTTTCTGCCATTTTTCTTTCTACATCTTCTCGAAGTAGCTTTAGGAAGTAATTAGACACGTGCTCCTTCATTTAAACGGAAGGAAAATGAAAGAGGTAATTTAAAGATGAAACTTTAAAAAAGTACGTACTGAATAGAAAACGAATTTAATAAATGCCATCATTGCAAAGATAAGTAGCCGTAATGATGATATTTTATAAATTCGATTTCTTCGTACCTATGCCTTTAAATACCGAATAAATCAGATATTGTTTTCACATTAATATTTCTTTGTCGAAGAAATTTTTACTTTTTCAATGCAGTCAAAACAATAAGATATATTGACTGAGTTGTTACTGACACTTTTACATACTCAAGTGCTTTAATGTACGTATAATAGTATTACCATTATTGTTTCGTAAATATAATAAAATGAACCATATAAAGCAGTAGAAGTTTTCACTAGTTTTTTTTTTTCTACTAAAACTCTGTCTGTTTGAAAGACTACAACACATAGTTAGTAGCTTCTTTGGGATCTATGTTTGACCGATTATGAAATTCAACAGCAATTGAAGTTGAGTTCTAATTTTAGATCAAAATTGGCATGCTTATAAATCTTTAATTGGCTTCCTTCATAGCATACTGTGTTCTCAAATTAAAAAAAAAAATAAAAAAAAAAAAAAAATAAATAAATAAATAAATAAAATAAATAAAATAAAAAAATAAATAAATAAAAGCGACACATGTTTAGAATCGCCGATGCAGTGTTAAGTTTCTATTTTTTGTGTCCTTTTATTATTAACGGCTTGTATGTTAAACTTCATAAATTAGATATCACGCTGTTCGCACTTATTTGGCATAAACTTCAACGGAACAGCAATATCACAAAATATCAAAACACCATTTATTCAGATTTTCCGACAGACACCCTTGCTTGCTGGAGATAAATATATTCTATTCCGTTAAAATGTTGCCAATGTTTGCTTTCACATCGTTGAGTCTGTTGATTAAAAATTCATTAACGTTTTACAAAATATGAAATGTAAAATTCGAAATTCAAAATTCGGACTTCCAGATATGTTCGGGTGGAGGACAACGCTATTCAAAATTTAATAGTTCTAGGTACAGTCGTTTTCTCACAATGTGAGGAACATACAAGGTCTGTCCCAAAAGAAATGCATCCCATGAGAGTCACAGTGCTGTTTCAGTGAACTGTTGTGTGAATGCTCGATCGAAATCAAGATGGAAAAAAACTTTCGAACAGCAATACGCAATGTTTTGTTTGAGACTTGGAGAAAACGCAGTTGAAGAGCCTTACTTCAGTCCTGATTTGTCCCCGCCCGACTTCTTCTTGTTCCCGAAGATTAAACAATCCCTCAAAGGATAGCATTTGGGGACGCTGAAGAACATCAAGGCGAGGTTACTAAAGAACATATCTGTGACTGACTTCCAGGACGCACATAAGGCATGCAAATCACGGTGGATCAAGTGTGTTAAACAGAAGAATTAATCTCGAAGAGTATTGAGTAATTGTTCGAATCTATGGAATAAATTTCTTTAAAAAAATGCCCGCATTACTTTCGGGACAGATCTTGTACGAACAAACAGCCAGATTCTTCAGTATATAATTTCTATAAAGGTAAAACAGAGCTATAGTATTAGGTGGCAACAATTTGAAAAGTGACACATCCAGTTAGAGTGAACGACACAAAATACCGTTCTAGTAAAAAGCCTAATGCTCTTTTGGACTAAGAAAGATGTTATAAGCAGTAGATATTACTGCTGTCGCGCAGCTGAGTATTGGTCAACCGAGTTGAACACGTACCAGAACTTACATAAAGGTAATGATTCTCTTTCCGATTCCTTTTCTTTTTTAGACCCATATACGAATTATTACATTCAGTTCATTTAACCTTGCCTCTAAAACCTTTAATTTACAAATACCTTAAAGTTCTCATAACTTTAATCGTGTATTACTAATGTTAGAATGATAGGTGCTAAAAGTTGTCTTTTTTCGATTTAGGCAGTGTGTAATTTAACAACGTTTTATATATTTTTTGAAGTCCTACTCGAATCGAATCTTTTAATGGTAAATACAGCTTGTAGCAGAAGGCTGCTTTTACTGTAAGACATGTTGTTCTGCCCTTAGGCGATGGTATATAGTAAATTAGAGGCGATGCAGAGGCGAAGCTGTGGTATGTACGTTTAAGTAGAGTTGGAAGTTCGGTGATTTCTTCGATATGCTGTTGGAGCTGAGAGGTGACAAGAGGAGGATAGATGGTTCCGATTCGTTGGAGCCAGTCACGTGGGAGGTCACCCTCCCAAGTACTGACCCTATGGAAGCTGCTTGAGTTGTAAGTTCGAGGAAATTCGAAGTTTTGGGGAGGTTTCATCGGTCTTCGGCTAGTATTTAGTCCTCAATTTCGACGATTTCCATCAGATACTGTATTACTTGAAATCCGATCTTGATTTTGTTAGTGAAGGTTTTAGAATTTCTTAGTTTTTCTACGAGTGACATTAACTTCTGGAGCTGAATGAATATTCCTGCATTTTGAGAAAGTGCTTGGAACATTTGGAAAACATTACTATCTTCGGTCTTGTTCTGCAATACCTTGCTATAGCTGGATTTTTTGTAGTATAAGTGACATTAGGCTGTGATAATTTTAGGGGTGGGAAATTTTCTGCAGTAGTTGTCGGGGCTTGGGCTTGCTTCTGAGTGTGGGGATAGAGTTCGTTATCTTATTTTTTCTATTAATTTCCGCAATTCGTTTCTGGTATTCTATGCAGCCGGTAAAAGAGCTAACATGTTTTTGTACGCAAAATATGCATTTTGGGGATTCTTCTTTGGTTAGATTGCACTCATTTGTCCTATGGTTAAGTCCGCATTTACAGCATCTGGCTGGATGATAACATCTGAGTATAAATTCCTACTATTAGCTCACACTCTCCCTATATCTTGTTCAAACTTTCAGTCATTAATAAAATACTTTTTACTCATCCACTCTAGTTCAAATCCAGTTTTTAACTTGCAGCGGATGACACTTGACGTTAATACAGTTTTTTAACATATTAAAGTCAATTCCTACTTATTTATTCCTGTTTATTGGAGCTGAAGATATGCTGTTTTTATTAAATATATTATAAGACTTACAAATAATGACTGTTTGTTAGGAATTCTCACGTGCTGTAAAAATTAATTTCATAACAACTTATAAATAATAGTACATGACTGCGATAAATAGGATTGTAATATTTAACAAAAGTAAGTGGCAACAGTAAGACAGAGTCCTAAAGATTTTTATAGTGTGTGTTATTAGAGAAGTAGTTTTACAGAGTCGGATGAAGCGTATGTAATGTCCCATTATGTAGGGATATTCTCCCCATATTTCTATGTTAATGTGATAATAATATATGTTTTAAATATAACCCTTTAAAATGTCCCTTGCTTCACATACGGAGACTGCGAAAAGAAATTACAAACCAACGCAAGCGACGATTACAGAAAGAAAATCATAAGTGCATGAAAAGGCTTATTATGAAACTCTTCGCAGCAGGTCAAGCATATGTCTCCTTGAGTCGTGCAAAATCATTAGATGGAATATTAATTGAAGAACTGGACTGCTCGAATTTCACTGGAAAGGTTCCTTGCAATAATGAACCATTACAAGAGATGAATAGAATGAGAAATTATAGACCACTATCAGCTTCACAAATTAAAAAATGTTAATAATGTTAATAAGAAGCAACTAAAATAAATTTTTCTTTGTTGACCTAAGTAAGGAATTGACTTTAAAAAACTTTTTTATATTACTTATTTTAAATACTAACAATGTATAATAGTTATTCAAAATTCATTAGCCCCCCAACAAAAAATAGGAAGATTCCTACATTATAAGTATGCGTTATTATTAAAAGCAAGTCTGAGGTTTACTCTGATCTTGCTATACATTATATATGAGAAACTATTAAGCAGTGAAATGTACGACGAACATGAAATGGATGTCTTCTCCTAAAGGATCCAGCAAAGTATCTATAAATTGAAGGGGTAAAAAAAATCCTTGTTTACTTTTATCTTCTATCAGGGCATCCCATCAGCACTCTTCTCACATACGGCTGAAGACGAGGGCTAAAATTATGACCAGCCTCCAAGCTGGGCGTCAGAGGCAGACCGTTCCTTTTATGTGAAATCAGGCTGAAGTTTATGTCAGTATTTTGCGACAGCTGCTGAGATATTGGTTAACGTGTGTGGCTTGCATATTTCGTGATATCCGGAAACTAGCCATTGGCACGGAATGTTCTGTGCCTCACGCTAGGTCGTTGGTCAGGATAAGAGTAGGTTCTCTCTCCATTTTTTATATCTTCCTTCCACAGAAATTTAAACAAGGCATGATTAATAAAAAAATATCCTTTAGGAGGATCGTGACGAAAAGCAATTCTTAACCTAAACTTTTAAACGTCAAAAAATGAGATTAAGGTTATACATTATTGAAGTGAACAATGATAAATGTTTATTACTTTCTTTAACTATTAATATGCACCGTATGCGTGAGGTCTAGCACCTTATTTTTACCGAGACTTTATTCGTTATAATGAGAAACTGTAAAAATATCCTAGTATATAATTAGAGGATTTCTAAAGTGTGATACTTATTCTAATTTATGTACACTCAGCTTTGATACTCACGCACGTAAAAGGCCACTGATTCTGAAGGTGTTTTTCAGTAGGAGAATTTTACAAAATAATAATTCTCTTACGGAAAAATATATATGCTCTTATAAAGTGAAATACATATTCCTGAGGATTATTTCGCATCACCTTAGATTTATTAGTGAGACATAATTCGTGTTGTTATGATGTTATGTTCCCAACTGTATGTTGCATAGCTTGTAATTATGCTTTGCTATGCTTTTTTTGAAATGTTATAATTGTTATTTAATATATAACTCACTTTCAATGTCAGTAATTCAGTATCAGGTACTAAATATGAATTATCAGTTATTTATAATGAAGTCTTTCTTATTATTAAAAACTCTGCTAGAACTGGTAATAACGGTGGCAAAAGTGTTCTTAAGTCAAATAAAACGCCGCGAACTATCGCAGTAATTAACAGTTTTAATAAATTTTGAAAACTTTGAATTTTAATGAATATATGTATAGGATGCTGTAGATTCTGTAAGTTTCCTTCTTTGAGAACCATATGTAAAAGATACGCTGAAACTAAGCATTTTATAACGTCCTCAACGCAACTGTTTGAAATTGCACAGAAAGTGTTCACCTTTGGAGAATCACCCGCCTGTTCCGTTACACCAAGGGGATGTTCTGTGACTTCAAATGATAAGTTATGGCGATTAACTTTGTCAGAAACGTTCAAAGTGGCTTCGTTTGGAAACACAAGTCTATTCCAGAACCCATGTACACTGCGCCAAAAAAAGAGGGAGTAGCGGACAGTTCTATATGTCCCGTTCTACTAGGCCGATTGACGAAATTCAGCTTGCGTTTTTCATGTCTGGAAAGCGCACGACTTAGGATACGAATTAGACTGATAGTTGTTTGATAGTTGAATGTTTTAATATAGGTATTTTGACACAAAATCGGACTTTTTCTTAAATGATATGCCAATGTTTTACCATATTTTGATTCTATGACTCAATTTATACCCAGCTGCCAAGTTTTGTATAAGTCGTTGATGAATGAGGCAACGTTTAACGTTTCTGGCAAAGTTAATCGCCATAATTTACGCTTTGGAGCATCCACATTGTGCAATGGAACATGAGCGTAATTATCCAAAGGTGAACGCTTTCTGCGCCATTTACAGCAGTTGTGTTTTTGTCTTTCTTTCTTCGTGGAAAAATAGATTAACAGATGCATTTACTAAGAAATGCTACTGAGGGTGGTTGTTCCATCAGTTGGAGAAAAGGATACCCGGCTTCATTCTGCAGACAGACTTTACTCCACAATATTGGCCTAAAAACGTAAACCAGTACCTGAACAATAGTCTACCTGTCGCTGAATTGGCCTTGCTGTGTCAAACAATATGCCATTAGTTTTTTGGCCACCGAGATCCCCAGATCTAGCCCGTTGCGAATTTTTCCTATGGGTTTTCGTTAGAGTGTTGTTGCCTTCAGTTACCCAGGACTTACAACAACTAAAGCAGCGGATAAATGAAATGGTTGAATCATTAACAAAGGATATTCTATAACGAGTGTAGCATTAATTCGAATACCGCATACATATTATTTGCAGTGTCACCGAAGGGGCACAGACAAATCATCTACAGAAACTTGGATAACTTAAGTTTCATTGTAAACTATATTTTCATTGTTCATTCGATATAAAACATCCTTAATTATGAGATGTAATGAAATAAATACTTTAGAAGAGTTTTGTTTCATATGTGCAGTTTTGTCTAAGGAAAACATTTCATCAGTGTTTTGTCCAGTTTCAAATACTAATATTGTTCGGTAGAGCTTTGACTTATGTATATAGTTTGCTTCAGAAAATTTACAAGCGTTTTATTTCGTTTTCCGCGCATTATTTATAATTGTAAATATCAGTAGCGCATTGAAATTAAACAGTTGCAGAATATTTACTTTATTCATATGTATTTATTTGTTAAGTTATGCACTTTGTTCATTCCCTCAAAGTAAACTTTGTTAAACTTACAGAAGTTCTGATTTTAGACATTTCTCAATTGTGTCGTGAAACCTAACACCATATGACGAGAAATTTTGACATTTTAATGCAAACCCATACAGCTCAACAAAACTGTACACAAAATCTTATAACATGCTTGCCGTGATTCTATTAACATATTTTATTTTGGGAGAGACTTTACCAACTGAAGAAAGCTTCAAGACAGTTCAGTTTACTCGTAAGTCTGCTGTATATTTTCCATGCAACTATCTGTTCATTTTAATTTCAGATAGGCTGTACAGAATGCTTTCCACTTGCGAAAATTCGCAGTCTACTGTTTCCATTGTTCTCAGAATGCAAAAGAAGAAACAGAAAATCTTTTGTCACTACAGGAGTAACTGCGAATAAGGTAGATAATGTTTCTTCATACTTGTGAATATATCGTCCTACACAAAGCTAATAAACAGAAGAATAACACGGCATTTATAATTAATTAGGATAAATTCACAGACATATTGACAATTTTACTTCAGCTGTGTCAAGCGTAAATTTTACACTAATTAGAGTTACTTTATTCATGGTGATTATGATAACAATAAAAATAATAGTAATATTTCAAAATTTGTATCGTGGGATTCTAAGATCACTGGGTTAAAACTTTTATCAGCCGAAAAACACTGGGATTCGCTTAACTGGGAAGTCTGCAGATATAATACAATCATTAATTTATATATATTATAGTTAAAGATATATATGTATATATATATATATATATATCAATTCTATATATATATATATATAGAAGAAAGTTTGTGTATTTAGTTGTGCTCTAGTAACTCAGTCATTATTATCGTCACGAAACTTTCTACGATTCTTTTCTGAGTTCTGGAAAATGTTGATGTCCATTTTTTCACAAAAAACAGTAGCTAAAATCAGGTATATTAATTAAAAACTCGGGGAAAACGATAATGTTCGCCCTCATTTTTCCGAGTGGCAACAGTCTCGCAATCTGGAGATGAAATTCTGCTTTTGTTTCGAACGTTCTTTCCCCTGCTTGCTTTCAAATCCTAGAGTTTGTTAATAAAAAATTTCGAAGTTTTACAACGAAATAAAAATAGCATTGCCAAACACTAAATACATTATTCTCGATTCCAAAAATTCGTGGGAAGCTGCTTAGACTATTCTCATCTTCGTACGCCTTTTATCAGCCGAAATATTAATTAAAAACTCCAAGAGAATTTTCGCACTCATTTTTCCGAGTGGCAACAGTGTCGCGCATTGGAGATAAAAATGCTTTATTTCGAAAAATGTTGCTACTGCTCGTTTTGAAATCGTAGAGTTTGTTATTAAAAATTTTGTCAATTTTATAAAATCTATACATATAAAGAAGAATGTCTGTTTGTGTGTTTATTTCTTCGCCTTATTGATTTCTGATCAATTATGACAAATTGCTTTGCTACATTTGATCGACTAAAATTAAATATAGATGAAATATTGAAAGCAGCTTGAGCTTTTACGAAAATTTAATTAGAAAGATGAAGATCATTAAAAACTGCGTGCCATTGTTGCTGATACAATGAGAGAGAATTACCTTCTTTTTTACGTGGATTCCATATCGCATCAGATTGAAAAATGTATGACTATGAATCGTATTTTTTGCATCGTTACTAGAGAAGGATTACAGCTGTATCGTTCTCTCTGTTGTTAGATGCATTACTCTCAATCTAACTTAACTGGCATTGGGTACTTCCGCTAGCATTATATATTTTACGACACAAATACTTTATGTTTTAACTTTTGTACATTTTTAACTTAATCAGCTATTTTATGTTCAATAGTTTTACCGTCTTCTCCTTCTCCGTTTGGCTACCAGAATGCAAATTTTAGTTCTTGCGTATCAAATGAGTTGGAAAGAGGTAGCATTAAAAGGAACGTTTTAGACTGTTGAATCAGAGCCTGTTCCACCTGCTGAGGGCCACGTTACTAGTTGATTAACGTAGCTTTAGTTTGCAATGCTGGCTGGTTTTGTAAGCACAAGATGTGCCTTCTGTTCAATTTTCTCAATTTCTATAAAAGAGTCTTTTTTACCGTTCGTACGTTTCTTTGTCTGATTACTGGACATAGCGATAAACGTTTATTTTCAAACATGAGTATCAAGCTTGTTTAATGCTTCCAAAGAAAGTGCTAATCTTTAATGTTACCAAACACATTTCCTTGCAGAATATTCGCCAAATTTTAAATAGCAATCAAATTTCGCTATTTTTTGAACGTTTTATTAGAAATTACATAAATATTCATTATTACCATTATTCCAAACGAGATGAGGTGGGAAATACGCAATATGTATGGAGAAAATTCCGTAAATATATAAAATAAAAAATATGCCTTTCTTTTATACCAAAAATAGTTTTGTGTGACAGATGTCACATTTATTCCCAAAAATAGCGAGAATAATCGATTGCATTTTCTAAAGGATTTCTTTCTTCCATTATTGAACAGACGTTTGTCTGTTATTCCTTTTATTCAATAATACTTTCACGGGTAATAACAAATTGAACTCACAGAGAAGCATTATATTTTTCAGATGAAATGTAAGTGCCTTATAGGTATTCAAAGGATTTTGTTTTTCAGTTTTAGTTTTGAATAAGTTCTGTGTAAGTAAATACTTTAAACATTTCTTTTTAATTTATATGAATGCTTTAAAATGATGGATTCTTTCTTGTTTTATCTACAGAAAGTAATTTCAAGTGTTCGTTTCATTCAGGTCACATGCTAGGTGAACACGTAATAAGTATAATCCATACAGCATAACATTTCCAGTAATATTTCAAAATTTAATACCGTTGTATTCAATCAGCACAATGGTGCATATCAAGCAGAGACAAGTTGGATGTTTTGCTAAACATTGATTGTATTCAATTTATGGTTCTAAATATACACGAAATGGAAACAGAAAAAAATTCTCGAACATTTAGAGTTCGAACACTTTTGTTGCAAATTACTACATATGAAATCTATTTTTAAATTGCTTCTGGCCAAATAAATGAGCTAAAATAGTAGCTATGCATTTAGTTATAAAGTTTAATAGTAATAATAATAATGCAGTAAAAAAGAAATAATAAAATTCCGTTATTCAAAAAAAAAAAAAAAAAAAACAGAATTTTTAGCAATTTGGTTTAAAAAAAAAAAAAAAAAAAAAACAGAATTTTTAGCAATTTGGTTTAAAAAGCATACCTGAATAGGACATTTCTTCACAATACTAATATTTTTTACAGAAACTTTTAAAATTCTCACTATTCCAGATTATAATATTTCCCCTTAAAAACGGTTAATATGCATTTCAACTTTTCAGCAAACACTTCGGAAATTTTAGTTCTATTCACATAGGAAATAATATCGCTTGGATATGTATACATATATGTAAAATATAAAATATGAAACAAAATTATTACACTATGTAAAATATAAAATATCAAACAAAATTATTAAACTGTATAAAATATAAAATATCAAACAAAATTATTAAACTGTATAAAATATAAAATATGAAACAAAATTAATTAACTCATTTGCAATGGACCCTTAAATTCATAAATTTAGTTAAATGCATCGCCGGTTCAAAAGATATGCTATGCGGCATGTTACGTCACCTTTCCCTGTAATCTATCTGCACTGCGACATCTTTAGCCCAATCGTGGCTCAGGATTGACACAATGACTTTCCGACTATCTATACAGCAGAAATACGCAATGGATTTTACTCGCTTGCTGCACCTGAAACAAACCACGTCTTTCGCTTCGCCTTCTTCTTCACTGTCTAAAATGTAAACTATCTGTATCGAATTTGTGAGCGTATTTAACACCCCTAGTGTTGTAACAATTTTAAGCATATATATGTTGCTGAATAATTAACTGTTTCTGTAAAGAATTAAAAGGGTGTTTTTGCTAGCAAGCCAGTTGTGATATGCTAACCATTCGTCATCTATGCAATAGTGTTCTCGGCAAAGACTCAAACGTGATTTGGATTTCATCGTCCCCTCAAAAACCACAATCTCTCTCTCCCGCCTCTCTGTATAGGTGACATATAGCTGTCCCCCACAATCAGTGAGGGAAAGCACCCCGAGTAGACGGAATCGAGAGTTCCCCATCTTCCCCTAGCAGAAACATATCGAGAGTACTTTCGGCTCTGCATATATTTAGAGTGCTTCCAAGCCGCAGAGACACTATACATTTACATACATCCATGTCTTCTCCGGGATTTGAACCCGAGCCTGTCGATACGGCCTTTCAGTACCTAGTCACTATCCCGGTTGGGTAGCGAAATTATTGTATTTCTGAAGATATTTGAATAACCGTATGGTTTAGCTTTTGTTGTTGTTGTAAAATGGTCCAATATTTGCTTTCATATTTCTTCTTGAAAAATACTTAACTACTGTTAAAGAGCAAATACTTTGTTATCTTGGAATTTTTTTTTATCCAATGAATTACAATCGACATTACATCTTCTTTTTTCTGATGAAAAAGACTAAAAGATAAACACTACCTGTAATTTTTACGTTCGCTGTGAACAATCTTCTCTGCTTGTAAAACTTAATAATTATTTGAAGTAAAGAAAATAATCCCTCCAGAACTCTTACTATTCTTAACGATCACAAAATGCTGTACAAAGGACATATTTCTATAATCACTGTTAATTTCTTCTAAGACTTTCTTAATTTGTGTATGGTTCAATTATCTTAAACGAACAAAAATTTATCATACTCATACGAGTTTTCATCTCTGCTCCAAATTTGAGCATAGAGACATGGATTGGTCAATTCTCTTGGAAAATACCGCAGTGGAATGAAGATGCAATTTTTTTAAAAAATTATATATTTGTTTTAATAAGGTAATAAAATCTTTCTTAGATTCCTGCCTTGGCAGAGCGACCTCTGTGCACAGTTAAGCGTTTTTCTTTATATCAGTTCAGTTCTGCTGGTGAAATACGCTACTAATAATATCGACAAAATCTTTGCCACTCCTTTGTTACTTCACAGAAACGAATTTTTAAATACAGCGTGATCACAAAAGCACTTCACTTAAATATGAAATCCTAACGGCGTGTCCTTATGCCCAATCGAAATGAAATTTCAGATAGTGTTATTTGAAGCAATGCACTCAAGATTGTGATGAATTAAAGCAATGCTGCTCTCCCAATTACGGTTACAGAGAGAAAAAAAATCTAGAAATTTTTGAAAGGCAACACCCATTTTTTTCCTGCGCAAACTGATCAGCGCATTGAAATGCCATAAACTGCGTTGGAACGATACATGTATGATAAAAATGGCAGGCGTAAAATATTTACAAAATTGTGCATTGTTAAGGACCAATGCCAACAAAAGACAGGAAAGATAAACAACTTTTATTCGAATTACAGTTTTTCAACGTGCCCACCTTCGCAGACGATAACGCTTTCATGCGGGAGATTGCTGACAACATTGACGAAAGTAATATGACATCTTTCAATTCCGACAGATCTCGGCTTTTGATGCGAACACCTTACATTTCAGATAAACTCAGAACCAAAAATCGAGGGGAATTGCGGTAACCACGAAATTGTAAAGTAACGGAAGAGGATTATCTTGAAACGTTCTGTACGCTGAAAGCCTATTACCCCCCACAAAAGTGTTTCCCCTCCTCTCCTCTCTTTCGTTGTTATTGGTCCTTTACAATGCTCCTGTTTAAAAAATATTTGTACAGTGGAAATATTCGTCATACGTGCATTGTTCCAACGCCATTGATATTTTTCAATCCGCTAATTAATTTGCGTAGGAAAAAAATGGGTGTGGCCATTCGAAAATTTTCGAAATTTGTTAACTGCGATCGTAACCGTGAGAGTTCTTTTGTTTTGAAACATCACAATCTCAAGCGCATGCTTTCAAATAGAAATATCCAAAATTTCATTTCGACTGATTGTGCGGATAATTCTCTAAAATGCATATATCGGCGAAGTTTCTTTATGATCACCCTGTATCTTCATGAATTGAATTCGGCTCACTTCAATTTGTTGAATAGCTGCAGGTTAATAGATTTTGCTGTCTAATTATTTTGTTACAATAAAAAAAAATTTGAAATAACAGTACACCAATCAGCAGCAGAATAACGATATAAGGTCCTCTGTTATATGTCTGTCTGGGTTGTCGTATTCTCTGTATGCATTACAGGTCTTCCAGGCGCACTATAAAAAATGCTTTTTTTATTTAAGGTCAAACTGCAGAGGTTAAGGATGTCTTTTTTATTAAAATTGAGATTGCTTAGGAGAGTTTGAAAATGAAAGTATCGCTAAAAATGCATTGTCAACTCACAAACAGCCGGGCGAAGACATTTCATCTAGCACCATTGCAACTACTACTAAAAAACAAAGACACAAATTCAATCTACTACTATACTTTTAAATACAAAATGAAAGACCAGATTTATAGTACTGAAAACAGTTTTGAATAAATTCCTCGTATAGCATTGCTGTGTACTATTTTGCTACCTTCGACAACACTAATTTCTAAAATGTTTCCCGCTATAATTACACTTTTTTCTAACTTTTAAAAGAATAACAGAAAATAAAAGTCACACTCATTAACTTTAATATGTTTCCCTCAGCGCTTTTATCTAACTGGTTAAAACAGATGTTCGTAAACAAAAAAAGAATCTCTTCACCAGCTTGAATTAAAACAATAATACAATGGTTTATAGTTTTTGAGATAACTTACTAAGTAATTCAGTAACTAAGTTAGAGTAGCTTTTATTTTGAAATTTTAATATGTGGAATATTTATTTAGCTTATTTAAGATAAAATAAATTAAAAGAAATTGATAAATGGAAGCGTTATCATAAACGACATTTAAACGAATAAAAAATAATAACAAAAAGACAAAAATGTTTTGTAAGAATTTTTTCCTGGCTGCTCTACCGTGATATCCAGTAGATCGAATTACTCTTCTAATAGTCTCAGGATTAACAATTACTCCATATAATGCTTGTAAATCAGCAGCAACTTTAGGAGCACTCATTCTTGGATTTTTTTTTAATATTTCGAACCATAATTCGCTTTATTCCATTGGATAGCTTTGAGGGTCGGCCAGGTCTTCTTTTATCGTGTATGATATGATTCTCTTTATATCGTTTAATGATATTGAAAACTGTTGAATTGTAGAGACATTAGGTTTTTTTTGGAAGCATCAGACATGCAAAATGAGCAACGCCTTCGCCGGGAATCGAACCATGGACCTCTCGGTTACGCTTCGTCGAGCATGCAGACCACTACACCACGAAGGCATGCGAAGAAGGCGGGAGAAATACCTTATAATCTTAACTAAGATAATTGAACTTTGATATGATGAACTAAGAAAAGACTCAGTGGAAAAAATGTTAAATGGTTTACATTTTAATGATCACATAAATGGGCTGCTTTAAAGTTGAAAGTGGTTTATGAGCAGAGATTATCCAAAATTTCAATACTCAAATCTTCAATAAATATGGTCCAGGTGGACTAGCTAAACATTTTACAGGATATAAGACAAATATGCATTTGAACTAACGTGGGAAAGTTGCATACATTGTGTATATTTAAAAAGTGTATATTAATTCTGTAAAAATATTTAATGCTTTTAATTACTACATCATGATTTAAATGCATTTTTATTTAAATTAATCAGATTAAAATGTAAAAAAATGTAATTTCTAAGAACAAAATCTCTCGCTTTTAAATAGTTTAGCTTAAATATGAAAGAAATATATCTAACGTTTTTTCCAAATGGCAACAGGCTCGAATAAAGGAAAAAAATATATTTGAAACCTAAAATAATATGCAAAGTAATTGTACAAAATTGTTTAGTATTCTAATTAAATGTATAATGAATTAAATGAGTTTTTAGTTACTGAATTAATTCAAAAGTTTAAAAAAAAATCTGAAGCTTTCAGATTTTACATTACGCCCAAAAGGGCGTTTTTTTTAACGTTTTGTGTGTTACCTTTATTTATTAAATATCACGCTTTTCGCACTTAAACCGTAAAATTCAATTCAACAGCACTACCGCAAAATATATTTAAATGAGCATATCTTTAGAATTTCCGATGCACAGTCTCGCGCGCTGGAGATAAATTTTTTTTTCGCGCAGTGTTGCCATTCCTCGCTTTGAAATCGTTTTCTTAAACAAAACTTCTTTAATATCTGACAAAATATGAACTATTTAATAAAACAAATTCCAAATCAGGGCTTACAGATGTTCATATTCGATGGAGGATTACGTTATTCAAAATTGGATAGCTCTAGGTACTTTTGTTTTATCACAATGCGAGAAACATACATACATTTATGCACATTCTACATTATGTAATTTCTTTAAATATAATACAGGGCTGTAATATTTGGTGGCAACAGTTTACAAAGTAAATTATCGCAGAAAGTGAATCAACTGAAAATGCCAAAACGAAATTAATAGCCCCTCTGGGATAACGATCTTCGGGTTAACAAGTGAAAGTCAAAAAAGGTTTGTTATCTCTTTGAAAGGGCGGTGGTGTTACAGTAACCACCTTTTCTACTGAACGTCTTACTCTCTTGTGTGACTTACTCACTTGCGTGTTTTCAAGATTGACTGTTTCTGAAGTTCCCTTGTTTCACACTAGATGGCAATCAAGAAACAAAAGCCAGCAATTGATGCAGCAATTCATCTTCAAGAAAATAAGCATCAGACATCGAGGACAGCATCACGACGATGTGTAATTTGCAGCACTAAGAAAAAGCCTGTAAGAACAGTATGGGAATGCAGCACCTGCAAAGTTGCATTGTGCTTGAAAAAGTTAAACTGTTTCCAAACTATTTACTATAGAGACTGATTTGTAGAGCTGTGGGCGGTGATCGCTGACACTGACCACCAGATGTGGTCATTTTTTTTTCACGTTTCTTGGACAAAATATGTGTAATCATCGCAAATAATTTCATTGTGACACCTGATATAGTAAATAAAACAAGAGTTTTGATGCAAAAGTTAATTGCCTTTTCCTGCCCCTCAAAGAGTTGAGGTATTTTGCATTCTAACAGGGCCCTGCTTTTACACTCACTTCCTCTAACCCACTTTTTTTCTACTTTTTAGCTTTATTATTAAGCATCGTTTTCCTCGTACACCATTCAACAGAAAATCACAAAAATTTTAAAAGCAGTACAGCAGCATGTGTTGAGAATTCCCTATGCAGCGTGTCTTTTTATTATTATAAAGTTTTGTGTGTTTACTTTATTTATTAAATATCACGTTCTTCGCAGTCAGTAAAGTGTTGTTTCATGTGAATTCATGGTAATGTGAATTTCACTTGTTTCATTATTAAATCACGTATGCTTTAACAACTGCTGATGCCATGTTTCAATCTGAAATGTTTCTATTGTTATTGTTAATTTTATCTAATAAATACACTTAAAATTATTTTTGTGCGATGGACAGCGACCGCATAAATAAATCTCACAAAATTTCACGAGTAGCTAGCTATAAAAAAGAGTCAGAGTCGTTTAGAGTTGACTTTTTTTTCAATTACAATGTAGTTGGCGATTAGTTTTTGCTACGATTGTTGTTTCATTATATTCTTGTATATATATGCCTCGGTAACCAGAGATACATGATTGAAGCTCCCTTTTTTATTACTTACTTATTTTTTTTTGATAACTTAGTTAATTATGTTCCAATTTGATTGAAAATTTCCTATACCGCACAAAGAAAAAAAAAACACCGCACATAAACAGCTTTGTGTGTATATCTATCTGTATATCTGTATTCGCAAAATTGCATCCTTATAGCATTTTATACACACCTTCATTTTAAATGGTCCAAAATTCAAATTTGCCAGATTTATACACAACGCATGTTTCAGCTATTGAGCTTACACACTTCAACTGATTTTATAATTATATTTTAAAACCGTCATTACAGTTCTTCAAGTTAAAAAGTATTTCCTAGCTTGTGATATTTATCAGAAGTTAATTTTGTAAAAATTAGGATTTTATATATGCGTACATGTACTATTAATAGTCACTGTTAAAATTAAGTAACAGAAGCTACTTATATTAAGTTTGTAACCCTCTAACCGGCAAGGCCGTATATATACGGACTAGAATATTTTTGTGATATCTGTACAAACGTATATATACGTGCATATTAAAATATGTCAAAGAAATTAAGGCAATATATTTAAAGTATATAAATCCAGGTATAAAATGCCTGAAAATTTTTTTCATTAAATCATGAAAATAAATTTTTCTGGTAGTAGTTTTGGGAAATTTATGCTTTTTTAGCAAAAACTCTGGCCGGTCAAGCTTATAATGTGTATGTTATAATATTTGTTTATCCTTTATTTTCATGTGCTGTACTCATAGTATAAATAAAGTACCTTTAAATAAAAGCAACCGTAGAATATGGTCCACTGTTTTTTTCTGTTAGAAACCCAAAAGGCGTTTTAGAAAATTTAAGTTTTATATTAACTGATTTAGCGCGCACATAAAACATTTCAGTTTATTTAATCAGAAATGACAAAAAACTGA
>KK117939.1:0-35848 GCA_000611955.2 Stegodyphus mimosarum | reverse complement strand
TTCATGTCTCGAAAGCGTGACTTAGGATATGTATTAGATTTATATATAGCACCGTTCTAATATAGATATTTTGACACAAAATCTAAGTTTTCTGAAATAACATGACGATCATTTTTCCATATTTCGATTCTGCGACTCAAATTATGCCAAACTGCCAAGTTTTGTAAAAATCACGGGAGTAGTTTTTAAAAAATTAGCTCTCAAAATTTAGTTCCTCAATGTTAATTGTATTTCATACATATTTATTAATATCTCTTTTTTACTAAATTTACTTAATTCCATCTTCCTGTATTCGGAATTTAGTCTTAATCCAAATATAATTCGAATATTTTTTATGATTTATTTTTAAAATTTGTATTTTAGATATTTTTCATAAATGTTTCGAAAAAATATTTTATATTATAGCCTATAAAACTTTTAACATCATTTTAAAACAGATGTATTTCTAAGCACATATGAAAAAAATGAGAGATTTTTATTCAAAATTTTCTAAGATATACGTGAATTTACATATTGGCTCGTTTTGAAATTTGGCTTATATTTTATATGCGATAATAACGCCATATATGGTTTACACGATTTATTAAAATTATTTGAAAGTATGAATCAGTGCCTTTTCTTCCGCTCTTGTACAATGAAAAAAAAATGGAATGGAAAATAGATTGCTATAAATTAAGATGTTCGCCAATTATTCTTGGCACAAACTGAAAAAAAAAATGTGCCAAGATAAATTTTTGAATTTCACCGTAAATGTTGCACCAAATTTCATAAAATTTAATACTTAGACATAATTTGATTCTTTGAATCTAAATATGGAAAACAAGTTGGCATGTCATTTCAGAAAAAGTCCGATTTTGTGTCAAAATACATGTATTAGAACAATGCTATATATAAATCTAATATATGTCCCTAAGTTGCTCTTACGAGACATGAAAAACGCAATTTGAATATGTCAATCGGTCCAGTAGAACGGAAGATTTAAAACTATCCCATTTTTTTTTCGTAGTGTATAACAACTCAGTAGACCATGAATTACAAGGAAGGTCTATATTACTACAGATACGAGCATAGCTTCCAAACTGCAGATGTAGACTTTTCTTTTTTTTAAATAATATATCTTATGATATGGTAGTATATATGATATGGTATTGTCTCTAGTGCACTAAAATACAAACACTATTTTAGTCTACAGGCACAGTCAATAGAGAGTGCAGTTTTGAGTGTGTATCACTGTTATCGTACTGTAGTAAAATATCTCACCAAGATCAGGATCGAATTAAAGGTATATTACTGACCGCCAGCAATAAACTAAGTACAATAAACCAGGGGGCAGACAGCTGTTTTCCTATGGACTATGGTCATTTATTACCCATGCAGTGGAAATATAAATTACATAACATATATTATTACAATATCCCAAATAAAAAGTCATACTTTACGAATGGTAAATACAGGTTCATAATCTTACTACTCTTGTTGTTCTGACGAGTCTCGTTTGTTTGAATCAGAGCAAGCCCACGAAGTACAGATTACAAGTGGTACAAGATTACTGTACAAGATTTGGCAACATCCTTGAGCATCATGTAGATGGCAGTATGATTTTGCCCAGTTTCACCAACGCCGAGTCCCAACGTCGGACATAATGCAGAGAATTGGGTCCAAGGACCTTCCACCCTTCTTCTCCTACCACCAATATACGGCAGAGGGCTTTCGGGCGCTATGTATTTAGTATGTCTCAATGCCACGAAGACAGTATGCATTTACAACATCCATGCTTTGTCCTGGATTCGAACGCGGGCCTTTCGGTACGGGAGTCAGAGCCACTAACTACTACCTCGTTTGGGTATCAGTCTTTCTACTACTTTTCCAAATTACATTGCTGCTTATATAGTACTATTTTTAAATATATTTTAACCATATAGAAACAAGAGATTAGCGACAATATAATTCTGGGTCGTGGTCTTAATATAATAAAGCTTTAAATTTCGGATTTTCAAAACAATCCTTAATTAGCTGTGTTAGTTAATTAAGAGCTTTGGCATGCTCATTGAAATTTATTATTAATATAACGCATCTCGTTAATTACACACTTTATTCAACTGCAAGTAACTTTTCAATGAAGCATTTATTTTGGTGATTAACGTTTAAGTGTAGTTAATGTTTGAGGTTATTTTTTTGCAGAAAACTCTATCCGTGCTAGTCTATTAAGCCCATCACAACAACAAATTCTGACAGCGACGAAGAAACGTTAAAGACATAAATCCTCATGATTAATTAATTCTTCCTCTCGTCCCCAGAAAAGAAACCTCCAACAAAATATCACAACATCGTAAGTCATTTTAGACACACGAAGACCATAGAATAGTTGCTTCAAAGAACATCAACATTATAACAGGTCGATGAGCGAAACCATTACTCACAGAGGCAAGGAAAAGAACAATTAAATCGTCCAAAGACCGCAGCTGCAGTCCGTCAACAACACATGTTTATTGTCTTCCGGACCTGGAAAAGTATTGCCCGATCCGACAAAACCCTTTCGGCAGTTTCGTGCTCTGTTCTCCTTCATGCGATTCCGATAGTAATGGGCACGAAGACATTTCCTTGGAACATTAAGGAATTGTTTCTTTCTCCATTCAAAAAAAAAGTTTCGCGTTGTTAAGTGGATTTGGAAAAGGAAATTCACTAAGATGGTTCGTAGTTACTCGAACATAGAACGGCTTTAGATAGAAAGCTACCTTGCATTTTCGGAGCTATTTCAGAAGAAAGAACGGAACTTGCATAAGATTACTTTACATACAGAAACTTGCTATAATAAAGCCGCTGGAAAGAAAAATTGCTAAATGAACTGATTATACAGAGGCTGTTCGCACATTTTTTAGACGATGTATATTGCATTCACAAAACTAAATTACATAAAATTCTTGTGTTTTAAATGTTCTATTTGACATCCTTTATTCTGAATTATCTTTCGACACCGCAATTTCCAGGATAATAATGCCTTTTGAAGTGTCAGAAGAGGTATTCTATCCCATTCCTCCCGAACAGCTTTCCAGAGTCCTGTTAGGGTTTTGGGACAACGTTTGGATAATGCAGATTTTAAAAGTCCGAAAGCACAAAAATCCATAGGTGACACATCGGGAAATTTAGTAGGGATATCAGTGAAGGGTATGGCTTTGATACCAGTTTTTTGTTCAATTTCTTTTAGGAAATTTACGGTGGAATTTAACGTGTGACTGTTGGCTTTGTCCTGATGGAGTCTCACAGATTGATGGCACTGTGCGTAAACAGATGGTGTTTCATTCAGAAAAACTGGCGATGAAATATGTTCCTGATAGTATTTGGCGTTAATCTTGACATTTTTTTGCACTCTCTTTATTTTTAACTTGCCATTATAAGAAAAACCAGCAACAATCATGAATCGCTTAGAAAAACTCTCTTTTCGATTCTTTGAACCATGAACTTAAATTTTTTTCTCCACTTTTATGAATATACATGGCTCTTTTTTTGTTACAATCATTTAAATACAACCATGCTTCATCTATTGTGACAATTGTTTTTCCATTTTTCTTCGGATAAGTGTTTCTCATATAGAATTCTGCAGCGTGTCCTCCGTTGAGCGATACGCTTTGGAAGAAGACGATGCACATTGCGTTTTTTCGCTTTCTTAAGATTTAAATCAACGTTTATCATTTTGTTCACAGTGGACATCGAGCGTTTTAATGATTTTGCAACTGTCCTTTGACTAGGGAGATTTTCTTTTAACATTAAACAACGTACCTTTGCAATAGTCGAAGATGTGCGTTTTTTCTTTGGATACTTGTTTGGAATTTTTGTCCCACTTGAGGCTCCAGTTTGACGTTTTTTTCCTTTCTTGTTGATGATATTACCTATCGACGCTTTAGATATCACAAAACCAGGACTCTCACATCGTTTTTGGAAAACGGAGTATGCGTATTTCTCTTCGGAAAAAGCGTAAATGTAGCCTTCGAACCACTGCTTTGTTAAATTCGCCATTTTCAATAAAAACTAAATTTTCAAGCCACAGACGATTATTTTGACTTTTTTAAACATAGTACAATTGCAATTACTTCATTTGCAGCAAATGATTTTTTATTACCGCTTACCAAAATCGTCTAAAAATGTGCGAACAGCCTCTGTATATTTATATAAAGAAACATAGTAATAGGCCCATAATTATAAACAAAAATTTTTTAACCAGTCCTGCGGATTATAGCTGCAGGATTGAAGTAGATTAAACTTAAAGCATCTAAAGTTAAAATTAAATTGGAATTAAAGCAAGGCAGTTCCTCAACAATATTAATAATTTCAACCGTGGATAAGAGTTTTAACACTGAATCTAAACATATCAAAATTAAAATAAGAATTCATCAGTAGAACAAACTCGAAAAATAAGAATACGAAAAAGAAATAAATATACAAAATTACAAAAATATAAAAATTAATCTCTTTTTACTGAAACTCTAATTAAGACGTCATCAGAGAAAATAAATTAAAATTTCGTAAAAGTCGATTAATATTTTTCGAATACGTGTTTCGTTCTTCTGGTACATATGAAAACAAAAACCGAAAAGAAAATTCAATTAAATTTTCATTAAAGACATTAATATTCACTTAAAAGCGATGACTCGAATCCCAAATGTATCCAGAATTTTCCCTACGCGCATTCGAAACACTTGTAAAAAGAGTAAAACATAACATTGCGCCAAATGGACTACTCAAAAAAGCAAAAACAATTTACATTTTACAGACTGACCATTCAAAGAAACCAAATTGGTCAAATAACATTATATGTAAGTCTGACATTCAAAAGCAATCACAAATTAAAGAGCAAAACAAATATACTTTAAATCAAATTGTCATTTAAACAGCACTCAAAAATTGGGTGATCTCCGATTATGGGATCCTCAACTTTATTATATAAATATGTAATAAAAATAGAAAAAGACGTAACAAATGTTGATGGCGTAGCACATACAATTCACCGAATGTAGTAGATCCATACTGAAGAGAAAAGATTTTAAATGCGTAGAATGCTAATCCATAATGATTATGAAACCTGCCAGTCGAGGCAGCTTAAATTCTAATTCTATTTAAATTCATATTTATGGCCACAGATTACTTGGCACTCTAATCGTGCCTATTTTCCAATTTACATTTTTTAATACTGCTGCGATAGGAAGACACCAGGGAAAATAGCGTCCAAGCAGCACAGAAGTTCAAGCTAAAGGTGAGCATTTATCTAGTATGGAAGCTCGCTAAGTGGAAGATTTTGGTTTAGGGCAGAAAGGTTTCAGTTGTCAAAATTTCGAGTTCAAGTTTCGAATAAGCTATGTCATCGGTGTTAGGCAAGCCATGTGACATAGACTGAAGTAGAAATGATGCAGTCCAGAAATGGTAATTGAGTTTTTTAGAATAAGGAGGAAATAACCAAATTAAAATGGGGATTTCTAGAGACTATTAATAAATTAAATTCTAAAGCTGATTTACATAATTTTTATCTTACAAACACACACACACACATATATATATATACATAAGTTTCCTAATTAGGCTGTTTGCAGTGTATATAAGAGGACTTTCAGATAAAAATGTTAAAGGAAAATCTCTATTTTGAGTTGTCAGAAAATTAAGTTATGTAACTAAAGTTTCCATTGTTAACAAGCAATAACAAAATTACGAACTAATAGAATAATAATTGAAATTTCAAAAGTAAATAAAAATTTTTAACATCAGCTAAGCACACAAACTCTACTTTCCAAAGCGTAGGAATATTCAACAAACTCAAAATATTCTGTCCTTACGAACGTTAAATTGAACTGAAAATTTTAGCTTTGACAATGTCTTTCTTAAGAAAAGTATGGTAGATTCAACGAAAGGATTTTTTCTTACAAAATGCAATTTCTTATCAAGTAATTTAGCTTTCATATAGCATACAACAGCTCCGTTACGTTATACAAGGTGATCATAAAAAAACTTCCCCGATATATGAAATCCTCTTAACCAATCGAAATGAAGTTTTACATACTGTTTTTTGAAGGTATATGCTCTAGATTGTGAATTTTTAAAACAACACAGCTTGTAAAGGCCTTAATTTGAACTAATCAATTATTTTTTATTCTAAGAAAATTTCCTTTCCCTTCTGACTTCAGGTTTCTTCCAGAATGCAAATCTAAATAAATTCGGAAATAGTATTTAAGTAGCAGATTTTAAGAATTCGCTCTAGGAGAGTAAGTTCTGAATTTACGTCGCTTGTTTGTTCTGTTGCTGAATATAATGTGCTAGAAACTTACTTTTATTTAAATTTATATTCTAGACTCGGCTTTGATGTGTCTAGAATATCAAATATTGCTTCCGATAAAGTTGCTATTATTGCTTCCGATAAAGCAGATTTAGATCGGAGTAGGAGCCAGTATGTACTAGTTAAAATTTAATTTAGTCTTTGATTCGATATTCCTATTTTGTGTCAAGTTACTTAGCCACAGGTTGTAGTTAAACTGTAAGTACCGAGTGAATGCATGTTCTGTTTATTAAAATAAAAGACTTGTTAATGTTCGCTTGTCTGGTCTATACTCAGCCCAAGCCCATGAAATTCCTCGTGACAATGAGAGCAAGTTTAAGACTGACGCTGGCAACAGCTTTGAACACCTCACAGGTGACAGTACGATTTAGCTAAGTTCCACCCCCAATTTTGATGGAAAGTCCCCTGGGGGAACGGATCCGAGGTTCTCCCATTCGTCTTCCCGTACCAATCAACCTCTCGAGAGACCTTTTAGGAGTGCCTCCATGTAGCAAGAGCACTATACATTTACAAACACCAATGCCTTCTCCAGGGTTCGAACTCGTACGCTTCGGCACGGCAGTAGCGACGCTAACCACTATACCGCTTGGGCGGCTAAAAAGATTGTTATGAACTTCTTCGACAATCATATGTTTTTTTTTCATGACATAGCGGATATTCGTTGCTTCATTTTCACTAATGTCTACATTTTATGCTCCCCAAAAGAATTAGTCTGTACAAGCTCTCACAGTCACGGTCACATTGAAAAAAATTTCAAAATTTTTTCGTATGGCAACATCCACTTTTTCCTGCGCGAATTGTTCGGCTGGTTGAAAAAATATAAATGGCGTTGGAACGATACACGTCTGACGAAAATGGTCGCCGTAGAACATGTGCAAAGAAAAGCATTGTAAAGGACCAATCACAGCAAAAAAGAGGAGAGAGAAAAAATTTATTTAAATTACAACACGCGCAAACGTTTTGAGATACAGTCATCTTCCGTAACTCTGCAGTTTCGGGGCCACCGCGATCCTCCAACTTCTATGGATTTATGGTTCTGGATATTTCTGAACTCTAAGATCCATAAGATCTATACGATCTCATTATCTATTGTGACAAATATCACAACAGAATGATGCATAAAACGTGAAGTTATACAGATTCCAACTGCAATGCTAAGTTCGCCCTCACTATCAACAATCTCCCGCAAAGGTCTCCGAAGGTGGGCACGTTGAAAACTTATAATTTCCAACTAAAGGTTTTTTGCCCGTCTTTTTTCCAGGTTTTAAAAAAAGCGTTTATTGGAATTCCACGTTTTCAACGTGGCCATTTTTCCAGATTATGCCGCATTGCATATGGGAGATTGTTGACAGCAATTTTTGAGAGGGACGTAACATCGCCAGAGGAATCTGTAAAACTTCTTGTTTCATGGCATCTTTCAGTTCTGACAAATCTCGTGAATTTGATCTGTGCACCTAAGATTTCAGATAACCCCATAATATGAAATTCATCGGCTTGAGGAAAAAGTGCTTTCCCGCTAAAAACTACTTTTTCTTTCACCTCTTAGGTATTGTCACTAGTCCTTTACAATGCTCTTCTTTGCAAATGTTTTACGCCGACATTTCTCGTCATATATGTATCGTTCCAACGCCATTTATGGTTTTCAATCCGCTGATCAGTTTGCGAACCTAAGCAGAGAGTGTGCCCGTTCTGAAAAGATTGTTTGAAGAGCCAGTGAAAGATATTGTGGAATATTTTCCTTCTATCGGTAAAACGACAACACATCAGGCGAAAAGCATTCTAACAGAAAATGAAAAAAATCTGATGTGTGCACCAGATGACTTCCTTGTACGGAATATTAAATTATACGATTTTTTCCTGCATTTCATTTAAACATATTTCCTTGAATTTTATTAGAGATATATTTCTCTTTCAATTAGTTCAGTTCTCACTTCGCAGCAAGGCATAAATACATAAAAACTCAAAATATCTTCATTAAAAATTTATAAATATAGAAAAACATAAAACACCAAATATAGTTAAAACAATTTTTACAATTAAAATTACAATTTCAAAGCAAAAAGAAGCAATTTGGCCAGCAGTCAAAAAGGGAGATTTTTCGGTGCACCAAACTAAAAATTTATTTTGGTCCCACTTGGCAAAAAGACACTGAAGGTGCAGAAGCACTTATTCACTACTCCGCTAAGTTTCAAATGTAAAAAATAATATGACTGCTATGGTTAAAAAAAAGGTTCAGCAACATTTAAGCATCTTTTAAATTGTTGATACTTTTACAAATATTGCATGCAGATTTCCTAAAGCCATAAGAACCTAAGCCGGAGGATAAGAACAACATAATTCAATCATTTTAAAGCAAAAAATGTAAAATTTTCTAATATATATGAACAAAAAAAACTGAGCTCATTGTAATATATTTATGTATATATATGCCATAATTTTACTGCGTACGAGAAGACATTTGAACTCTTAACAGCTTTCAATATCCGTCATGGCTGTAGTTAAGGTAATACAGATGAAGGTAGCGACTTGGATTTCGATAAATCACTAATCCTTGTGCCTACACATATACAATTAAGCTAGTAGACACTTATTCAATCATAACTAAAATATGATAAATTTCTATGTACATTGGTTTATTAATAATAAGACTTCGGCAGCTAAAAAGCAAAGCGGCGTGAAGATGACAGAGCAGCAACTTAAGGAATGGAATGAAATCAAATGACGTAATTAGTTCATCAGAGCTGTATTTATACTAAGTTTGATGTACAAGTACAGCTAATTTAGGATTGGTTAATTTTAGTTTTAGTTGCCCTTTTCAAGTAGCGTTACAAACTATAGAAAGATCTCGAATTTGGGAGAATAAATGAATTTAGGGGAAGAGCACCAAATCTAGAATGTTAATTTTGAAGTCGTAAATTAATTTTTTTAAAGCAGCTATCATATTTTGTTATATTTTACACACACATATATATATATATATATACTTTTGGTGCGGCAGATTGCAACTAAAAGGGGAGGTGCAAAACTACATGTCATAGCAGCAGTCCTATACACAAAATGTCAACGTTCTGAGGCTACTCGTTTTTGAGTTATGCGATATACATAACATACATACGTACGTACATACTACGTTCGTGCGTATAGAAGTCGCAAAAAAAAACTCTTCTGAATCCATTTTAAATCAGTTTTATAATCCGCTTGGGATAAACCAGTCCTTTATTCTGTCCTTACGTACAGATGTCACGCAAAAACCTCGTTAAATTGCATTCGATAGCGGTCAAAATGGATATTTTCTTTGAAATATAGTAACCGGAATTTTTCGAGATTGCAACAATTCTTTTTCTTTATAAAAGGAAGTAAAAGTAAAAAAAAATAATATTACTGAAACATTACCCTCACATTTTCATACAACACTGCATAATATTTCATTTTACTAATGCATTAAATTTATCGCACTAATTTTTAGATGTGTAACTTTCTGAGTATTAATACTGTGGCATAATATTCGTGTATGTTTAACATCAAAGTACTTCCCCCCCCCCCGCTCCCAGGATCTTAGTAAGGCAGAGCTAAAATGCACATTTTTTAAACTCTTCAAAATATTGACTGTAAAGAAGTGAAAGACAAAATAATGAAGTCTCAAAAGAGTAGTGAAACACTTAGAAGTTACCCTTCTGTTCTGGAAATGTTTATATCTCCTCCCTTCACGACGTGCGCGTAACGAAGATAGCGAGTATTGGAAAATTCCCACGAGTCCAGGGTGTGTCTCAGAGGCAAGTCTGAAGTAACCTCGTCACCTTCCTCGTAATTAAGGCAGACGACTAACTGAGAGTGCTTAGTGCAATTAAGCTGCTTCGAGACTATGCTATTTGCATTAGTTTTCCCCGTTTATAAATTTGTGAAGATGGCACGAGCTGCACATATTCCCGAATCTCCTTGTTTCCCCCTCTCGTTTGTGACGGAATACTCGCGTGAATGAGCCTTTTTCGTGCACATTCCCAGGTGGGAGATATTTTTCGTGCCTCGAGGAGTCACATGACAGTTTCGGAGAGGTCCACCGCTACAGAGGGCATAAAATGTGATTATGCGCCTCATGAAGACCGTTTGGGAAGCTGAATTTATTATGTCTTCTGTAAGTTCTTCATCCGACCTATCTGCGGATGCATCTAGGCATGAGATGTTAATTCTTGAAAGACCTCGTCTAGTAAAATGAAAGCTGCTTTCGAAAAAGAGCTGTTCGTATAAAATATTTAGAACTTCTGTTGCTTTTGGGAAAATCTCTTCGTTAATTTGCTCGGGTTTCATTCGATAGAGTAGGAATGAATCAAAGTTATCTAGTCGTAAATTTTTAGCTGAAAAAATTTTGAACTTAGTTCTTTCTAGCTTGCATTGTTGTCTTATTTTCTCTCAAAAATTCTAGATTCATTAGGAGATTTGAGGTAGAAAACATAAAAAATCAGCAGTGTCCTCGCCAGGACTCGATTTTGGTCCTCTGGAAAAGCGCCGAGTGTGCTAACCATTACACAACGAAGCAGCGCCGTGCCAAGATATTTTTTTCACCTGCGGCAAAAAGATAAATGCTCGCCCCTAATATATATATATATATATATCGAAATAGCTATACCTATATTAAACAAAAGTAACTGCATTAAATCCAAATATCATAATTTTTATAGCATAATTATACAATAATCCTTAAAGTTTTTTTAATCGTAGCTCTATAAATTCAGAAAAATAATGTAGCCAATTATTTATAACTTTCAAATAAAAATGTTAAAAAATTCTTTTTTGATAAATAAGAAACAATATTGAAATACACATTGCATTAATTTTCAGGTTTTCTTGCAATTCTTCCTGTTGTTTTATTAATTTAAGTTTGCCGAAGCTGATTTCCTCTAATAATAACTGACAAATTTAAAAACACAATTAAAGTAATTTTCAAATTCGCATAGCCAATTTGGCGCCCCTTCCAGTGATTCACCTGAGGCAAGTGCCACTTGCCTCACCCTTGTCCCGGATCTGCAAAGGCATACAAAACGGAGGAAGAATATGCATTATATACTTTCCATTATAAAGGGCGACTGGAGATTAAAGAACCAGTCACCAAATCCTAGTGGTGGAGAATCATCATTCACAACCTTTATAGTTCGGGCGCCACTGCAGAGACATTAGGTTAATTTTGAAGCAGGAGATGTGAAAAATGTGCAATGCCCTCGCTGGGACTCCAACTTCGGACCTCTCGAATACGCCCCTAGTGTGCTAACTATTACACTACGAAGCCATGCTGCAAAAAGAGAGCAAATACTTCATAAGCGACATCAGATTTTAGAGTTTAAAATATAAGAACTTGTGAATGCTTTCATATACTTTTACTCATATTATATACTACGTCAACTCAAACGACATTTTTCTTGGTTTTATGAATGCTGAAAATTGAATACATTTCACTAGAGTGAGACAAAAGAGTTGAGCTTATATAAAAGGAATGCATAATGTGTTCAAATTAAGTTTTAAATGGAGATTAAAGTTTCAATGGAGGTTAAAAGTTACACGAGGTTGCTTCTTATTTTAGGTTAAGCTAGATTAGGTTGTCAGGGACAACTTTCCTTAGAAACGATATTTTTATGTAGCGTATTCTAAATGAAACTGAGCTATACCTAAGTCTAGGCGAAGGCAACTTTTTTTGGCTGAAACACAAGAATCAACCAGAATGTGCGTATTAAGACGTTTCGAGTCAGTGTTATTTTCATTTTAGAAAGGTCTTGGGGAATAATAAGGTGAACATTACTGATAAAATAATTACGATACCTTTCAAACTTTAAACAAAACATTTCAGATGATAATTCCAATTATAATAAAAACAAAGATAACTGAAGGAATTTTATTTTTCTCTTCGATATCAATAATTCCTCTGATGCTGAACTTGTGACGTCAATTTAGTCAAGTCTGGCTTATAGTTGGTCGTCTTAAGATAAATAAAATATTTTTTCTATATTTTTTATATTTACTGAAATTTCTGTAAGCATCTGTTCTCTTAAAATAAAGGTAATGTGGAAAACATTTGCTTACATTTGTAAGTAGAACCAAACGCGTACAAAATGGCAAAACCTTTTTTTTATAATTATGAACTATGGATCTGTGTTTTTAAACTTATAGATTTCTCCTGGAATATTTGTTACAGTTTTTATATTTAAAAATTAAAAAATTCATTTTCGTTACCGCAAATTTGTAATCAAACAAAAATATTATTGTTGTTATTTATTTCCCGTTTATTTTTTTTGCATATTTTTCAAATGCTCCTTTCATATTCGTGTTTTATAATTTATTTTTATATTTTCCGTAATAATTAACTACTCAGGTTTCCGTAAATTAAACGACAACTTGGCGATAATCCAAGAGGAACCCTAAAAAATAGACTAACCAAATTTTATCTTTTCACTTGCCACTTTAATGTGTATATATATATATATATATATATAAATTACTTTGCTTTTCAGAGCTCAAGTGTGTCACCTGAAATTATGAAATGGGTTACTCGGTGACCCACGGGTCAGAGCTTGTCGCAGTCTGACATAGGGAAACATATATGCTATCAGATCATTCAAAATCAAATCGAATCGATCTATCAAATCGAAACCAAAGGATTGCAGTATTCTCTAATTTTAAGCACTCAACCACTAGTTGTTAAATGCTGGAAACCAAACTACCATACATCAAATTTGAAATTTTCTTTGGCTATACTGAGAATATTAAAATAATGGAGGATTATTTATTAATAGAAAAAACTCTTGAAAAGATCAAAACCAGGATATTCGAAAGTTTGAACAGAAAATCTTTCAAAGCACTGGAATGCAAACTTGAAGTTACTGATCACATTTTTAATGTCACAGTGAAACAATAATTCTGCTTCCAGTAAATTGCAATTTCGATATTGAAATAGAATAAATGTTTAACTTCTGCATAACATCAGCAGAGTATAGACACTAATAACAGCAACAAAGTTGTTTCGTTTCTGCATACTAAAACTAACAGTCAACGCTTATGTAAAAAAAAAATCTTGGTTTATTTGGTTATGTAAAGCACTCAAGGGTTATCTGTCTAATAGGAGTGATGCCTTAGCGGAGGACTTCTTAAGAAAATCTGTCTCGTATACACGTTACATATGAGGGAAATCATGAAGACGCCCATGCAACCAGTCCGTACACCGAGATTCTAGCAACATATAACGGATTTTTCTATTCTACGAAAATGTTCTTGTAAACATAGAAATTAATTAAATTAATGTTTTAATGCATGAAATTTATTAAACAATATGTGGGAAAAAAGCGAACTGGTCTGATCCTAGTATACGGTACACACGAGATTTGGCGACTGGTCATAGATTTGATAGGTTCAATCGCATCGTTTTGGTGTTGGCGATAATTTTCAAAATCGCGCCAAGGTCATAAGGAACAGTAGAATTTTACCTAGTGAATTATGTTGGCCGAACATTTTTTAATTTAAACGAGTGAAAAAATAAAGGGCTAATTAGATGCTGTGTACGAATTCAGCAATTATATATATATATATATATTAATATTTGCCATTGTACAAGACAACCAAACGTTTCTAGTAAGAAAACAATTTGAGCTCTTTTTTAAAAAATTTCCATGTTTGACAAAATTTATTTAGCGTTAGAAAGTATGTTTCCCCTGCTTCACATTTTACTTGTAATCATTGTTTCAATTTAGCCACAGTTTACCTCTCTGTGTTCTATTTTTGTTTTCGAACAACAAAAACAAGTAGGGAAAAGAGACGAATTCAATGAGAAGCTTTAAGTCATGGTTAGGGTTTTTTAAAAATATTTAAAAACTAAAATTTTTAGATGATCAAACGTTTGAAATCTCAGTGAATTTGTCGGAGCGAAACTTGTTTTTATTGTCCAGTTAATTGACTTAATTTAAGGCTTCAAAACACTTTTCCCTCGACAAGTTCTGTTTGAAGTTTTGAATAAAAGAGATTAACAAATGAAATTTGTAATCTAATATTTTTTATATATTTACCTTTTTTATATGTATTTACTTTTCCTTTTCCAATGTTCTAAATTCCTTCTTGCAAAGTTCATGATAATAAGGAATAGGTTAGGGATTATGGTTAGATCTTTAGAAACTTCTATTTTAATTTTCATTTCCAGTTCGATACTAAAATTTAGCAGCACTAGGCGCTAATTTTCTAGTTGTTCATTTTTCTTCATGTAAGAGTTTTGGAAACTTCTCTAAATTCTATATATAAGTAAAGACATAAAGTAAGAAATTTAGAACCATTTTTTACTTTGTCTTTACTGATATTTTTTCAACAGCTTAATGCGCGAAAACACTAGGCATATTTATATTTTGTTTAAAAAGAATGTTTTGTAGTTATATATATATATAAGCCCGTAATGCAAATTTATATGTAACACATTTATTACATTAGTCTCGGTATGTAATATAACGCCTGCAGAATTCGAAATCTGACAGAAAAAAGGAGCTTTCTTTTTCTGAAATGTTATTAAAAGTTGCTCATAATTAAAGAACGATAAATGCTAATAGCATTCCTAAAAGTGAGAGCCAATAATTACTTAATTAGATAAATATTTAAACATCCAGTTTTATTAAACTCAAAAATTATTAATTCAGCAGTAAAGTATTAATAAGTGCAGGTGTTCTTACCAGATTTGTTCATTACCAAAATTTGAATCCTTAGAAGGAATGTAAAAAATATTTCCTTACCTTTTCCTTCTGAAACAGAAACAGAAATAATTAATTTTTTTTATCAATAATCAATTTCTATCACATAAATTAAACATTTCAGCATATATGCCAAAGATGGAATAAATCTGAATCCAAACAAAATCATATATCAATAATTAATTACTTTATTTAATTTTATTTTTTGGACGTGAATTTAAGGTTAAAACAATTATTATTTTTTTAAATAAGGAAACCAGATTTTGCATCCTTAAAATTAAGTAAGATTAAAAGTGAAATATTTCATTACATATATATATAGATATTAATTACAAGTATTTATTTGATGTATATTTACATACATAAACGGAAAGAACAGTATTAAACCATGAAACCATGAAAAAGTATTCAGTATTTAAAGCTGCATTTACAGTAATACCTTTTTAATTAGCAATACACATTTATTTTTCAAAAAAAGAGTTTTAATTGCAATTAGTTACATGAAAAAGTCGTAAAACTTCTATACACACACGGATAAGTATATAAATACAACAAAGTCAATCCACTGCATTTAATTAACGTACGTTTATTGAATAACCTTTAAATTAAAAAATTCGCAAGAATATTATTGATCATACTAATTATCTTACACATAAGCAGAGCAAGAAAATGTCATAAATATTTTTATTCCGCTCTGACAATGCACTTTCACAGTCACACTTTTAGTCATCTTTTAATTACACGCTAGTTTTTATTCTAAGTTCGGTTTCAAATGAAGACTTCGAAGGAGCATTAAATATAGAAACACATGTATATATTGTTACGTTTTTCTTCCTTCTTCGTACGTACGGGTTCGCGGATTCGGAGTAAATAAGGACGACACTTGATGAAGTATCCAAACACACTTTATTGGCCAGTATTTTTCAAGACAGCTCCAAAATCACGTTTACAGTCGTCGAAGAACTACTATAAACACGCTGAGACAATCAGCGACACAGCTTTCAGGCTATCAGGCCATAACGGTGGTGACAGCTTCACGGCAAGGCACCAGAGTACAATTCCCGACTCAGCTTGGTCTTTCTCGGAATACTACGTACTCTTGAGATTCTCCACACTACGACTAGCGATGCACTCGACGATGCACTAAAGTACAGCTCCCGACTGGGTTCGGCGGTTCTCGGAGCTCAACACACTGTAGGACAAAACTCGACGATGCAATAACTCGCGATACACTAATAGATTCTCTCGATGTACTCGACGACCAACTCGTCATTAGACTACGAGACACTCGCTCACTGACTGACTGTCAACTCGATAGACTTCGCACTGACGTTACACTGACTCACTTTCGCGTACCAGCAAGATTTATGTAGCTTTTGGCTTGAGTTCGAGAACATTCTGGACTAAAACAATCAGAAATCGTTCTAGAAGGTTCTCCATCTGCCTACGGCATATCGCCAATTTCGTTGCCAAATGGGTGATTTCTCGCCAAATTTGGCATCCCTAAGCCTGCTTTAGGGGGAAGCTATCTTACCACCCCTGGACATTTCGTAACAATATTAACTGTATATATTATGCTTTTGCGGCGGTTACATATATAATTGACTTTTGCAGTTGCCTCAAGTCACTTTTTTATTTACGGTGTAAGATCCAATTTTTTTTTATATTTTAATTTTAAGTTTATGCACCTTTCCTATCTCTTCTAGCTTCAGCTTACAATTTCCTACCAGAATGTATTTCCAGAAACGCCTTTAACACTAATGAGTAAGAGTAGCATTCAAGTCGATGTTTCACTGACTTCGTTAGAGAGCCAGAATTTCTGACCAGCCCGCGTTTGGTTTAGGGCAACGTCGCTCTCTAAGCTATTACTACGCTTGGCCATTCTTCAGGCCTTTGATAGTTTCGCCTACTTAACTGAGGTTTAGGCGCCAGCTACTTAGAATCTTGAATTTTTCGGCTATATCTTTTAGTTAAGCATTAGTTAAGTTTTAATTCTTATTAATTTGAGATCAATACCCAAGTGGAGGCTTTGCTGTGCGCCCTGAGATAGGAGCCGACTGTATTGATCCTTATTTTGTCAAATAAAGGGTAATTAACACTTCTTGAGTCTTAGGTCTCTGTTCACACACTCAAGCGATTATTCGCTTATCTATGAACGAGGTTCCTCACATTTAGTCGTTAGAAAAAAGATTTCAACCCAGAAGCCAAATATTGACTTTTTTTTCTTTTTTTGTTGACAATATTACCCATCTTAGCTTTCGATGTCGAAAAATCATGGATTTTTTAAAAGCGTCATTTTGCAGGTAACCAAGACTGTCAAGTTTCACAGGATAATGTATACTTTAGAAATTACTGTTTCAGTTAATAAAAATTTCCAAGAAGACAACTTTTTTTAATAGCAAAGCAAAATGGTCCAAAAAATATGTTAACAGTCTCTTGTACTAAATGATTCTTTATAGAGACTTTAATGGATTATAAGTCTTTGTTGAACAGCCTGCAGTATTTAATATCCAACGAGGTAGCTAATGGTTACTTTAACCACTTATAAACGACAACATATTTTACACATATGAAAGACATCAACATTATTTTTCGAAGTACAAGGTACGTTGAATATCAATATCCAATCGAATAAAACTCCATTTCTTTTTTCTTCCCTGTGTACTTCCCGACATTTTGCATTACATATAATGCGCTTCTATTGTTGAGATGAACTGAAATTGAACGAGAAATAAAAGAACAAAAAGTCCGTTTGCCTGCTAGAAGAGAAGAAGGACATATCTTTGAACACTAAAGCTGTCGAAGAGTCAAAAGGTTTTAAGGCAGGCAGCACTACAGTTTGAGATAGTCTAGTTGCAGGAAATACATCGGATCCATTTTACAATGAATAGATCGATTGGGTGGGGAGATGATAACGTCTTATGTCACGTTTTAGGCTTAAGACTGTCATCTGAGTCAAAACTCAATTTTTACGCGGTGGGGGAGATGTAGCGGAAATGGAAGAACTTTACTCGAAGCAGAAAATGTAATATCTTTCCACGATCATGAGAATGAAAAAAATGAATACGACTTATTATATTTGCAGCTCTCAAGCTGAAAAATTTGACGACAACCATGGTAGAACTACAAATTCGTTAGAGCACAAAAAAAAAAAAAAACTGGTTACAGAATCTTCGATGGAATTACAATGTGAACTAAACAGCACTGCAAACTCATTGCAAAACACGCTCACATTTTTAAACTGTAGCTAATATGCATAATATGCTAACCTAGAACGTATTTGTTAATTCTTTATATAAATGTTCACATAAAATATGAATTAGACACATTTCGAATTACTAACTAACTGTTTTATTAAGGTTTGGTTTACTTCATTTTGTCAAAGCTATCGAGAGCTATCTGCTTAAGAGAAAGGATGCCTTAATGGAGGACGTTTTAAAGGGAACTGGCTCGTATACACGTTATATATGAGGAAAACCACGAAAATGCCCACTCAGCCAACCCATTCGCCAGGATTCGAACCAGTGTTAAGCGACTTCCGCTTGGCTGCTGGTGGACCTCTGTTTTATTAAGAAGTAAAGTGCATGTAAAAACTATAAAAAAACAGATCTTTCGTTTTTGAACAGCTCCATTAATTACATCGATAATTAATATACTGATGTAAAAATAATTTATAGTGTAGAATGGTTCTCTTTGTGTATTATATTACATTTAATACGTTATGTTGTTACATTACACTGCACGTTTGTAAAAACCATTTAGACAGAGAATTTTTGATTTAGCCTTCACGTTACAAAAGTATACATTGCATGTAATAGGACAAATGGAGAGATTTGATAATATGTATATGTCTTGATGATTCTTATGATTATCCTATTTTGAATAATATTTTACATGATAATTTTATCATTAAAAGAAACTACAGTAATATTTTATTAATAATTTTTTTATTAATAAGATGTTACTTTAGTTCAAAGGAGATATTTCTGAAACTTAATTATATGGTTATGGATATAGTGAATTGTGGTGTACACCCATTGTTTAACCACAGGCAATGTGAGTATAGTCCAGCCTCACTAATTATAAATCACAAGGCCCAGAAGAGGCCAGGCTAGGATCTACTGTGTTTTATGCTGTATATCAAAGCCCTGTGCCTTTTGTAGATAGGAAGTTCGTTATGTTTATTATTTCCTTTCTGATATGTTTGTTCTTGATAGCATATTTTATAAAAGGTTTCATTTACAAAAATCCTATTTTTTTTCTCATTGACCGCAAATAAAATAATGATCAAAAAGTCAAAACCTTTGGCGTGCTTCTAAATAAGAGACAGTGCATATTCTTTTCCGGTTTGAAGAAACCAGAGGCATCAGTTTAGGTTAAATAAACAGACATACATTTGATTACAAAAAATTACAGAAAGCCTTATATTTATTCTCGCCTATAAAGATCATTTGAAACGTATGTTCTTCCCCTCTGCCGAAAGGTAACTCCTCAATAACCTTTCCCTCCCAGGAGCTGCTAAATGTGGCAAATACTGCAGGTTTTAACACTTTTTTAATCGTAGAATTAGTTGTTTAAAGTCCTTTTAAAGAACGTAAGACATTCATTGTTTGATTCCGATACATACTTAGCTAATTTACGCTTTTTTTCCACAGGTAAGCAGATTAAAGAGATTAACAAGAATATAATAATCATTTATTAATAATTTAATTTGCGTTACTTTTAAATCTTTAATTACTATCTCCACTTAAAATAATCACTGTTTAAAATTTCTACTCCTCTTAAATTAGGAACTCTATTTACTGCGTATATTCTGTTTAACAATGTTTAGATAACAATTAACTACAAATGTAAATGTAATCGAAAGAAGAAAAAATAATTTTTCTATCTCAAGCAAATTTTAGAAATGCCATGTTTCTGGAGTGCGATATGTAAAAGACCTTATAAGGTATTTCTCCCGCCTTCTTTGCATGCCCGCGTGTTATAGTGGTCAGCACCCTCGACTGATAACCGAGAGGTCCTTGGTTCGATTCCCGACGAAGGCGTTGCTGATTTTTCACACGTCTCTTGCTGTCTAAAAAAATACCTAATGTCTCTACACTGGCCCCTGAACTAAAAAGATGATGATTCTCCACCACCGGGATTTCGCGATAGGGTTCCCAAAACTTCAGTCGCTCTTTAAAAAGGAGGGCATATAAGGTATTTCTCCCGCCTTCTTTGCATGCCTTCGTGGTCAGCACGCTCGACGATTAACCGAAAGGTCCGTGGTTCGAACCTCTCCGTTATGCGTCCCGGCGAAGGGTTGAGCATTTTCATGTCTCCTGCTTTCAAAAAAATACCCAATGTGTCTACAATCTGACCTCCAACCCTGCATAATAATAATAATTTCGAGTTAAGTCATTGTTACGATATGTACGAAGGATTTGTTATTTTGAAACTTATTCACACATAAGCAGAAATTTAAGGTACATGAAAATTCTAACATATATGAATACGGATCAATTTTTAATTAGTTCTTTCAAAGCATAAAACATACATTTGTACTGAACTTACATCATTACTTTTTAATTATGTTTAACTAATTACTGAAATGTATTTATTATATACCAAGTTGATAACCAGTTTAAAATGTGGGGTTTCACTTATTTAATTCAATGTTCAATCTTAGAACCCCACAAACACTAACAAGCGAATAATCGCTTAAGTGTGAGAATAAACACGTAAGACGTAAGAAGGGTTTAACTACTCTTTATTTCTTAGAATAAATACAATCAACTCGTAACTTGGAGTACACACAAAGCCTCCACTTGGGCTTGACCTTATATAATTATCAATTTAAACTAAACTAAGCTTAACTAAAGCTATCTGAAAGATATAGCCGAAGCTACCAGGTTCTTAAGTAGTTGGCCCCTAAATATTAATTAAATCGGCGAAGCCAAGCAAGGGCCTAAAGTATGGCCAAGCGTAGTATCTAGAAGAGACGTAACCAAATGGCAAACGCGCTTTAGTCAGGAAAATCAGATTCTCTCTCACGAAGTCACCGAAACATCGACTAAAATAAGTACTCTTATTTGCATTCACTGCACTTCGGAAATTACATTCTGGTAGGAAATTGTAAGCTAAAATTAGAATAGATAGGAAAGTTGCATAACTTAAAATAACTGTTAATAAAATTAGGATAAACCTTACAAATTGTTTACAAAATAATTAAAGTGTAAAATAAAATATTACCGATTTCAATTACTGATTACTTTTAATTATTTGCGTCTTACTGTTAACAAACTGCGCAAATATGTAAACCGTAATAAATAAAAATATCCCTTGGATTTTTTCTTATATAACTTTCCTTCTCGGATTTCAGCTTATATTACTAAGTACTTTATATAATCATTTAACAGACAAAAAGTTCATAAAGAAATATGCCCAGATAATTTATCACTGGGTAACTATAAAAATTTTAACTCTGTTTGCGTATATCTAAAACCAGTTTATAAGAGTTATTTTGTGTATTAATTTTCGCTTCACTTACCAAAACTATTTTTAATTTCAAATATTAAAATAATGATATTTCTAAGCAAAAATATGTATTACAATACAAGTACGCTTAAAAAATTCCTTAGCTGTACGCATACATTTCCTTTTCTAAACGGGACAGGTAAAAAAGAGAGAGTCAATTAGAATTTTACTATTGGGTATAGAGGTGCATTGCGAAACAGAGGGGGACAGTTCTATATCTTCCGTTCTATTGGTCCGATTGACGAAATTCAACTAGCGTTCTTTATTTCCCGAACGCGCGATTTAGGATATATATTAGATTTCTATATAGCATTTTTTAATATAGGTATTTTGGTCACAACCGAAAACATCGCGGACGAAAACCTCGCGAAGAAAACAACGCAAGGCGAAAACGTCGGAGTGCAAAACATCGTGGGAGAAAATAAAGCAAAGAGAAAAACATCGCAGTTCTAAAACATCGTGATACAAAACATCGTGGGAGAAAATGAAGAGGTTCAAAAATTTCGTAGTTTAAAAACATCGTCGTCGGAAATATCGTGGTAAAAAATAAAGTACCTACAATTCATCGCATGACAATAACATCGTAGACATGCGTTTTTTAGGCTTTAATAAATGTTAATGGATATTCGCGTAATGATTTATGAGAGCAAGGTGGAAAGAAGTATAGTTTTTACTTTCATATTTTTAATTAACTAATATTTTTTTTAAAAAACAAGAAATTTAAACAAAACAAGAAATAATTTTAATTATAGGAGTACCAGATTAACAAAAGTGAAGAAAATAATATAATTAACTTATAATTTTTTTTATAGGTAACTTCATGCAGTTGCTTATCTTTCTTTTTGTATTCTTTTTTAGATTATACTTTTCATGAAAAATTACGAGTAAAACTTCATAAAAAATAATTTATTAATGAATTTTGTTAGTTAACTATGCCAGTTGAAAATTAAGTGCCATAAGTTGCGTTAATTTCCTATGCTTAAGTTTCCATTTTACATTTTCAGCATATATTCATTAGTTAATAAAAAATATGAAAGTGAAATTTATCCATCTTTCTATCTTGCGCTCACAAATCATCATGCGAGTTTTTACAATTATTAAATAATCATTAAAGTTTGCAATTATTAAAGCCTGAAAAATGCATGTCTGCGATATTATCGTCATGCGATGATTTGTAGGTATTTTTTACCACGCTATTTTCAACGGCGATGTTTTTAAACTGCGAAGTTTTTGAACCGCTTTAATTTCGACGATGATGTTTTGTACCACGATGCTTTAGAACTGTGATGTTTTCTCTTTGCTTTATTTTCTCCTGTGATATTTTGTACCACGACGTTTTAGCCTTGCGTTGTTTTCTCCACGACATTTTCGTCCGCGACGCTTTAGCCGCGGTGTTATCGGTGGACAGCAGGTATTTTGACGCAAAACAGGGCTTTTTATGAAATGACATGCCAATATTTTTTCTATATTTCGATTCTACGTCTCAAACTATGCCAAACTGCCAAGATTTGTAAGAACTGAACAAATAGTTTTTAAAAAATTAGGTCTCAAAATTTTAGATCCTCAGCTTTAATTAAATTTGATATATAGTTATCAATTTCGTTATAATATAATATATATTTAAATATTTTTTATGAATTTTTCGAAAAACCTTTTGAATTATAGCCGTCATCTTAAAGTAGATGTATTTCTAAACGTATCTGCAAAAAATTAGAGCCTTTTATTCAAAATTTCCTAACGTATACGTGAATTTACATATTGGCGCGTTTTGAAATTTGACATATTTGTTATAAGCAATAATAGCGCCAAATGTGATTTACGCACTTTGTCAAAGTTATTTGAAGGCATGAACGATGACCATGTTTCTGCTCGTGTACAAAGAATAAAAGGAAAGGAAAATAAGTTGCTATAAATTAAAAAGTTTGCCAAATGAAGTATTCTTAGCGCAAACTGAACAGAACGGCGCGAAAATATTTTTTTAAATTTTTTCATAAATTTTTCATCAAAAATTACAAAATTCAATATGCAGGCATAATTTGAGTCGTAGAATCGAAATATGGAAAGAAAATGGTATGTTATTTCAGAAAAAGGTCCGATTTTGTGTCAAAATATCTATGTTAGAACAATGCTATATATAAATCTAATATATATCCTAAGTCGCGCTTTCGAGGCATGAAAAACGCAAGTTGAATTTCGTCAATCGGCCCAGTATAACGGGAGATAAAGAATTGTCTCCCAACCACTTTTTTTTAAGTGAGTATTGCCAAAGGACTAGCTGTCTATCCCAGTCCGAAAGTTCATGAACAGGAGTCCAAGGGTACAGATCCGAGAGTCTCCAACTCTTGTTCTCGTACCACCAAACCACTAGAGAAAACTGTCGCCTTGCTAACATTTTAAGTACCCCATGCCGCACAGACACTATACGCTTACAAACACCCAAACCTTCTACGGTATTTGAAATTTGACCTAATTAGACGCAGATCGTAGTTAGCGATACATCGTACGATACCTTATTCGAGGTATGATTCTTATTCGAGATAGTGATTTCATATCTTATCATATTTGCTCATCACATGCTGAAATCTTTTGTTTCGAAAAACACAGTTAAGTAATTTTTATTAATGATGTAAACACTGGTCCTGACGGGTGTGTGGTATAGGGATGAGGTCTTGGAGCCCTATGTTCGCCTTTTCCGGGGTGCAGTGGGTCCCGAGTTCCTCTTACAGGACGATAACGCGAGGCCACATAGAGCTCTTCTGGTCGACGAATTTCTAGAGAGTGAGGATATTCGCCAGAGATGTATTGGCCAGGCAGGTCTCTAAACCTCAACCCTATAGAGCATGTCTGGGACGCTCTGGGGAGGAGAACTGCAACTCGCAACCCCCTCCGAGAACCATGCAGGAACTGAAAACAGCGTTGCTGAATGAGTGGGACCAATTGCACACATGCACTGATAAACTACCCTATTTCCAGTATGACATCACGCTGCGAGGCCTGTATAACTGTAAGAGGGGACCGTACCTCCTATTAAGCCATTTCTTTTGTGTCTTCTGCAACCGCTGTTTCAGACCTTCAGACTCCTATGAGTGTTACACACGAACATGTGTATCTATTATAACTGTTGAATGTTAATTTTGTTTGTATTATATCAACCTATGTTTACACGAAATTTTATTAAAATCTGTCCAGTAGTTCTGGAAATCGTAGATCAAATATGAAAATTCTCTTAATTTATTTCAGCAGTGTATTATGTGAGCCGTTAGGCTAATCTACAACATTTTGAATTAGTTCAACATTACGTAGTTTTGTTAAGCCAGACATTTTAAACCCAATTGGATAAACATGTTTGAACACAAAAATTAACAATGACCAATTGGGTCATTCTTAATTAAAATCTGTCCAGTAGGTATAAAGAGAGTAGATCAAATATGAAAATTCTCTTAATTTTTTTCCCTAGTGTACAAATGGAATTTGAAATAGAAATCATGCAGTGCCACGGTTCTTTGTTAATCGCTGATTTAATTTCTGATATTATGTATGTCCTTTATTCTGTCCTTACGTACAGATGTCACGCAAAAACATTGCTAAATTGCATTCGTTAGCGGTCAAAATGGATATTTTCTTTGAAATGTGATACCCGAAAATTTTTGCCCTTACAATACTTCCTTTTTCATTTCGTACAAGGAAGTAAAACTCTCAGTTTTCTTTTAAATAATGATTTGTAATTTACTCAAAGTTGCCCAGTACAACAGTTACAAATTTTTACTTTCTTGGGACATTTCTGGACACAAAACAATACATATAAGATGTATTTATTCATATTTATATGTAATCATGTTAATCAATATTCATTAATTTACTTCAAAAGTTTCTTTATATCGAAAACCTGCCTCATTGTTTATAAAATGATATATATTTGGATTTGCGACTCTCGAACGTTCATATAATCTATCATGCGGCTCCCATCGTTTACAAGTTTGCCAACCCTGCTATATAGTCTCATATTTTATAAAATCTAAGTGTATAGTCTTATACAACAATTGCATAGTCTTATATGAAATCTATCTGTATAGACTTATACAACAGTTGCATAGTCGTATATGAAATCTATCTGTATAGTCTTATGTAACTATTGTATAGTCTTATATAGCTCCATATCTCGTGCATAGCAGTTGTATATAGTTCTAGCAGCTGTATCTTATATAGCTGCCGTAAAGTCGTAAAGTTATAGAAATGAAAATCCAGACAACTTAAACTCTACTTGACAATTTAACCCTTTGACTACAAATTTAAAAAAAATACCCAGTTTTCTATCCAAGTGAACAAAATTTGTCATAAATAAGGTGAATTTAGCATTTGGGATACTTTTTGACAAAAGCGTTTCAAGCCAAAGACACATTACCAGCCGTAATTAATGGTGGGATACAATATGCCTCACACTTAGCGATCGACTTACTATAAGCACAGCTATTATTCTTGAAAACTTTATTATATGAAATAGATTTACATCGCCTGGTGCAGGATAAAAAGCATTCTTTGCATTACACATTGAGCAACTCATATTTGTCCATTTCTCTATATTCATTTGTGTACAGCGCACAGAGACGTCTTGATTTTCCAACTACTGGAACATGATCCCCACCATTCACGAGATTCTAAGTATTTTTAACCCAGCAGTAATATTCAAACTGTGGGACATATATGGCCGGTTAGTATTCAAAGGGTTAAATGCACGGGTAAACGTTACATCTAAGAACCTCTTCTTTGTAACTGCATGCAATTCTTTGGAAGAATTTAGAAAATATATTTCAGATTAAACTGAGCCCGCTCTGATAAATGATTCTAAATTCAGTCAATAAATTCCAATCTCAAAAGACTTCTGACTGGCACATGAAGGCTTCAAAAACACTCATGTCTGTCCTATTAAATTTTTGACAACTACGAAGCGCCGCCGAGAGATAAGCCACTCTCAGCATTTTCTGCCTAAATGTTTGGTGAAAAATATCCGCCGCCGCGAAATATGACAACCACTAGAGAATACACGATCCCCCGCGCCGTTTTCGTGAAGTAAAAAATTGAAAACCCACTTCAAGAACCGGAGTACAAGTCCCGGTCCCAGCAGCAGAATGATGCATGTATGCATGGGGGTATTGGTATGCAGAGTGGACTGTTTTTATGGAGGAGTAACTTGGCCCATTCCGAAATGCAAGAAGGAAACATTTCCTGCACATATTGACGTAAGCTGTGCAGCCAAAGCGAAAAAAAAAGGTTTGGAATACATGTATATATTTTCGGGTACGTTAACGTTCCAACTCTAAACGTAGCTTCTTATCAGACTGAGTATTTTATTTTATTCATTTATTTTTTTATACTTTTCAAACCGATTTTTAGAAAATTCTTTTTATGCAGTTAGGCAGCACATTTTTTTTAGATATTTGAAAAGTGAAATACAAAGTTTTTTTTTTCATAGTGGAGACTTTAAAATCTTTAATCTATCTTTTAATTCTGAAACCGGAAATACCCTCATGTCCATAAATTAAATATAATGCAAAATCAGGCAAAGGAAGAGTTAGAAGCCAAACAAATTTGACTTATTTGTAAAGCTTATTTATTAAACAAAAGGTAAAGAGCAAAAAAAGATGCTATATGTTTGATAATATTAAAAAAATTAGCGGTTTTTTCTCCCTGGAGAAAATTACAAAAAAAAACCTATTTACAGAAAAAAAAAACAATATTACATGGTTGGTATGATTGTTAATACATTGTATGTCTCCCAGATAATGCAATACAGTCCGCACAACGCCTAGGCATGTTGAGTATCAAATTATCAATCTGATCTTGGGGGATATTACACCACTCAAAAAGCAATGCTCTCCGAAGTTCCGGTAGACATATAGGAGGAGATTGACGGGCTGGAACTCGTCGGCCAAGCATGTCCCACACGTGCTCTACTGGACTCAACTCCGGTGAGAATGCTGGCCAGTCCATAAGGGTGATATCCTCCGATTGGAGGCATTCGCTTACCATGTTCGCATGGTGAGGATGGGCGTTCTCATCCATAAACACAAATTGTGCACTCATGGCGCCCCGAAACAAGCGTACATGTTGTTCCAGAATGACGTCCCGATAGATATGGTTTGTCATGGTTCCAATTTGAACATGCAAGTCAGTTCTGGAACCCAAAATAATTGCACCCCCAACGAGTACTCCTGCACCACCGTAACGGTATCGTTCAATGATGTTTTCTTGGTAACGGGTACCTGGAGCTCTCCATATGAAAGTCCGGCGAGAATCAGACTGCAAGCTAAACCTGGACTCCTCGGAAAACATCACGCAAGCCACTGTTGCGGTGTCCACAATACATGCTCTCTACTCCAGGCTAACCGCAGGCGACAGTGAGTTGCAGTAAGTGGAACGCATCCGACAGGTCTACGAGCATATAGACCAATCTGCCCTAAGTTTCTGTACACGGTTTGCCTTAAAATTGTCGTACCAGCGGCTGAAGAAAGCTGACGAGACAGGTCTGAGACTGTGCTCCGCCTGTTTCTTTTGACAGTAACTGTCAAATACCGGTCCTCATTCGGCGTTGTAACTCTGGGGCGACCTGTGCTATAGCGTCTACTCACATTAGCATCATCTTGGAATTGCTGCCAAAGCCTGGAGATGACACTCTGGGCAATTCCAAGTTCGTCTGATACTTCCAGTTGGGTACGGCCACATTCCAGACGGCCGATAATTCTACCAGGTAAAAAATCATCCAAATGCGTCTTTTGTGTCATAACTATTCGGTTATTGCACTGAAATGCTTATAAAATGCCTGAGAACAATTTTACTTCTTTGCCTGCATTCCTTATATATCACTCTCTTACACGTCATTGTGACGTACCATCGGTGTCATCTGGTTACTTCCTGAAATTTGCTTATGATTCTTGAAGATGTGTGTAGTGATTTTACAGGTGATATATTTATTTTAGAGTTCGATTTCCGCGTGACTCCGAATTATCCTTAATTTATGGACATGTGTGTAGATATCTACATAAGAAATCTCAAAATAGCAGTAAAAAAACAGAAATGAGTTTTAGCCTGTTGTATTCAACATGTCACGTGCTAATTTTTTATCGGACTGTAATCCCTTAGCATTTCAATTTGCAGAATGGCACAATAATTAATCCAAAAGGGACGTTAGTCTCGAACGTAATATTAATTTCAAAATGGCATTTTGCGTTGAATAACTATAAATCCTACATCACTTTTCAAATTATTCCCATCAATTATTAACATCCTCTATTATACTGAAAGAAAATTAAATAATGAAGAATCTGTATGAATGCAGACATATTTCTTGCATTGCGAAAAAACAGCGGTATCTAGAGACATCGAATTTTGAATAACGTAGTTAGTTCTCCATCCGAATATGAGCACCTGGACGCCATTATTTCGAATTTGTTTTATTATCTCTTTCATATTTTGAAAACCTTTAACAAATTTTTGAACTCAACGATTTCACAGCGAGCAAGGGCAATAGTGTACGGAAAGAAATATTTTTATCTCCAGCGCCCGAGAATAGTCGTCGGAAATTTTAAATATATGCTATTTTTAAATATTTTGTGATATTGCTATTGAACTGATTTTTATGTGGTTTAAGTGAGAAAAAAAGAGCGTTAAAAACGCCCTTTTGGGTTAAATATAAAATCTGAAAGCTTTCGGATTTTATTTATTTATTTATTTATTTATTTATCTTTGTTTTATTTGAATTTATTTGTTAAGAAGTGTAATAACTGTTGTTCTGTTACCATAATAAAGAAAAGGCAATACGATGTTATAATGCTTAAGAACAAAGTACTTGTAGATTTTTAAGGCAAAAATGAAACACAATTCCATTACTTAACTTAGTCGAAAAATGTGCTGTGTGTTTTGTCTTACGGGAATAAAAGTATTTAACTGATTTTTAACTGCATAACTGTTGTTTGTAAACATTATGATGAGATAGAAATAAATAACAATTTCTAACTTGCATTACAGCAGTGCTGAACTTAACCTGCGGAATAAAAAATTAATAATTATTTACGTATCCTTTTTTTTTTCGGAAATTCGAAAGTGACATGATTCTATTTAGTCTGATTATTGAGAACACAAGGTTAAATAGTAGGGAAATTATTCCCTTTTCTTCAGATCACAAATTTTGCGAGATTTAATGATTTTTTTTTATTTTTTTTCCTAGTTCCTAATAGATGCTTAAAAGATAGAATGCTTAATATGTTCTTCGTTTTGAAGTGCTGCAGACATGACCAAAGTTTGCACCTTCTACATTATTAATATATATATATATATTATTTTTTAAGCAGACCCATTCAATACCAAATCCACCAAAAGCTGTTCGATAGACATGCCATTCAATGGGGTGTGTGCGGCTTTTCGCTGGTAACCCCTCTCCGGGGCAACTCACATTGTAGTATCATGAGTTTTGACACCCTCCCCATCTAAAGAGGGAGTGCAGGGTGACCCAACCGTCACGACCTATGCCCGGAAAACGAAAATCCTATCAGTGCGATCGCGATTCCTCTTTGGATCGTGCGCACTCCTGTTAAGAGAGAGAAGGAACGAAAAGGACGCGGGGGGGAGAGATACAAAGGGGGCGAATGAGAGAGAGAGAGATGCAATTAAAGTGCCGATGGCGATTAGCAGCTGCGTCTGATATACCAGAGGAAAGGGTCCGTCTCACAGTACAACATCCCGATTGGCGTATGACGTGTCGGCATTACTGCGATAGTTTAATCAGCTCAGGTCCAGCGAATGGCCAGGAATCGTTTGCAAGGGGATGCACGAGATCTGGGGAGGAGGGTTTCGCAAGCAGATAACGGGAATCCAGGGTTCTTAGTAATTTCATTTCAAACGGATGATACTTCCGACTGGGCAAACGGGATCAGAAGACACAGCCATTGCTTACGGGGCAATGGATATTCCGCATTCAGTTTTCTAATGAAAACCGATTCTTGGGAAATCAATAATTTGTTAAAGGAGCAAACGAGACATGAATAAGTGAAAGGGAGGTTCCCACTCTGAGGCTTTCATTTCTCGCGTTGGTGATCAGTAGTGGTTAAGGTGTCAAAGATATCAGTTCCATGTTTCTTAATTTCTACCAAATACCAACTGCTAACTGACAGCTTTTAACGCGCCACGTCAAATGCAAGGTGCTATGTAATTAAATGCCACATCCATTATTACTTTTATTTTATTTAACAAGATTTAAATGGATTTATAAATTACTTATAGTACAAGGGTGATAATATTCAGTATTATATTTTAACAGGATATATTTTACACTACATTATTTAGAAATTATTTAGAAAGTAAACGCATTTTCTATTCGTTGTTGATAGAAAAAGCAGTTGCAAAATCTGGGCATAGTGCTGTAAAATATTTTACCATCGAATATGGGAAATGAAATATAAGAGAGATTAATTCACTGATTGTAAGAACCATGACCTTACCCATTCGTTACTTTCAGGAACACGCAGATTATTTCTAATAAACATTTGGAACATAAAATGTAAAAGAAAAGTTGAAAAATACAAGAACAGTGTAAACCAAAGTTCATCTTTTTCATTCAAAGTTCCGAACAGGACTTGTCAAGGGAAAAGTATTCTGAAGCTTTAAACAAAGTCAATTAACTGAAGAATCAAAAACGAGTTTTACACTACATTATACAGAGGCTGTTCACACATTTCTTAGACGATTTTGCATTGCTGTTAAAAAAAACGTACGCTTGGAAATCTTTTCTATAGTGATGAATTGATCCACAGTTTACACGGGAAGTCCATTTTTACGTTAAAAAGCTTACATATTTTAAATAATACATAGAAATATAGATTAATGTTTGCTATGCTACAGGTACTCGTGATATACAGAAACTCTACTCTATATTTCCAGCCGGAGGTTCCAAAATCTATGAGAAAATCTTCAAATTATTTTACCTTATAATTAATAAAAACATTATCTTCGCTTGAAAATAAAGTCAAATTTAAAAATAAAGTCTTCAGTCAAAATTCGCATTTTTTGATAAACATATTTTTCACTTCAGAAGTATGCTTATGATGCTCAATTACAAAATTACTAATATTAGAACATATAGTGGTTAGAGGAGCCGATTTCGATACCAAAGGGCCAGGGTCCGAATCCTGGAAAAGGCATGGTTGTTATTTGTCCGTCCCTTCATAGGAGGTAAAGGTGGCCCACTTATTAGGTTCCTCCCTGAAAAAGTGACCACTACTTCTAGCCTTAGTAGTGGCCAACGCCAGTGGAAGATTTTGGTCCGCATAGGAAAAAAAAAAAAAAAGACCACAGCGGCGAAAGTTTATACATGTTGCTCTGGAATAGAATTAGTTATAATAAAAGCATAATTTAAAGTATTTCATTTCATAAAACGTACAATAAGAACTTACAAAATTTCAAAACTGTATAAGCTATTTTCTTTCACTTCCCAGCATGCCTTCTTGGTGCACCGGTTAGCAAACTCGGCGCGTATTCGGGAGGTCCAAGATCAACTGCCAGCGAGGGCACTGGAAATTTTTCACGTCTCTAGCATCAAAAATACCTAATTTCTGTACAGTAGCGCCCGAACTAAAAGGTGATGGAGGATGATTCTTAGCCACCAGAATTTGGTAATTGGATTCCCTAATCCCCAGGCGTCCTTTAAAAGGGGAAATATATAAGGTATTTTCTCCCTCCTTTCTGCATGCCTTCGCGGTGTAACGGTAACACACCCGGTGCGTATTCGTGAGGTCCAGGTTCAAGTCCCGAGAAGGGCATTGTTCATTTTTCATGTCTCTTGCTTCAAAATAAACTAATGATTTTATAACTGCGTAATCGTTTCCAAAGTACTTTTGTTTACCTGCATCAAAGTAAATAGGCTTGAAGCAATAATGCAAAAAACATTTATAGTGTGACATTTTAAAAGTGAAATGAAATGTTTTTTCGTTTGTGATAGAATCCTCTTTATATATTTCGTTCGTTCATCTAAAACATTCTGTAACAAAATAAATAAATAAAAAGAGAATTAAGAGTCATTCAGTAAAAAATTATACGAAATTAAGGGCACAATGAGCTTTTCCTCTCGCATTTATACCATCCTTTTGCAAAGATCTTGAGTTTCCGCAGGTCTGAATTTTTACAATGTTAGCGCATTTCTTAAGCGCGTGTATAGTCATTTAGAGCAGAGGTAAGCAAATGGCAAAGCCAGATCATTTTAGGAAAGGGCCAGATTGTAAATACATTATAATCGGCTTACCAAAAAAAGATATAAAAAATGTTATGGAGTGATATTTTTAGATAATATCTATGCACCTTTTGCTGATATTTATAAAAAAAAAGAATTATTTCTACTTATTAATAAATGCATTATTGTTACCCCAAAGGGGCAATTTGCCCAGAGCTATTAATTTCGTTTTGGCATTTTGTGCTGGTTCACTATAAAGGACGTTTCTCTTTTTAAGCTGTTATCGCCAACTATTAGAGACCTGCATTATATTTAAAGAAATTAAATAATGAATAATCTGCGTGAATGTATGTATTTTTTTCGCGTTGTGATAACACAACGGTACTGAGACATGAAATTGTGAATAACGTAATTGTCCACCCAAATATGGATATCTGGAAGTCCAAATTTAGAATTTGGAATTTGTTTTATTATCTGTATCATATTTTGTAAAACTAACGAATTTTTGACTGACAAATTAAACGATTTCAAAGCGAGTAATGGCTACACTTTACGAAAAAAAAACAAAAATCTCCAACGCAAGAGACTGTGTATCGGAAATTCTAAAGATGTGATCTTTTAAAACTATTTTGCTAGATTGCTGTTGAAATGAATTTTGTGGTTTAAGTGCGAAGAACGTAATATTTAATAAATAAAGGAAATGCACAAAACGTTAAAAAAGCGCCACTTTTACCGTAATATAAAATGGAATCTGAAAGCTTTCAGATTAAAAAAAAAATCACATTGGCGCGCACTTAGCCGATTTAGGCTTGGTCATTACTAAGGGAGAAAATGGCAACCACTTTATTGTGGAAATACCTAACAGATCAGCCCTCGTTACCTCCTACGACAGGATGGACAATCACAGCCATTTCTTCTCTGGGACTCAAACCCGTGCCCTTCGCAGTAGCCTCCCTTAGCCCAAATGCCCTCTGAGCGAACAATAAATGTATTATAGAACTAGTTAAATTTTATACTGAGACAATTAAGCTAATTGCCTTTTCTTCCTGAGATAATATTTCATCATGCTGGAGTTCGAAGGTAATGGTTTCCATCATTAATAGTGCTTGCAAAAGGTCATTTGTTAATAATGATGTGTATTGCAACTTCACGTAGTATTTCATTTTAAAGAATGTCTTTTCACATTAATGAGTGCTCCCAAATAGAGAAATAAATCCTCGTACATATGATTTTAAATGACCGTATTTATTTTTCGGAAGATATTTGTAGAACTGAGCTCGATTCATTTTTTTAATATCATTTTTAGCATAGCAAAAATCTGCATATCAGTCAACCGAAGGTGTGACGAAAGCTCCTCTATAGTGCAGTCAAATGAATTTTGAAATATGGAAATATTGTCTGCTCTTGTAACAAAATCTGGAAAACGCTGTTGTAATCAGGACTGTGGAGTCGGAGTCGGAATCGGAGCTAGGCAGATTTTTGGCTAAAAGGAGTCGGAGTTGGAGTCGCTAAAATGACTTCGACTCTGATTCCGACTACGGTTTTTGTTGGACAGTTTGAATTTGAAATGAAATTAAAGTAAATTGAAAAAATATTTAATGGAAAACTGGGTTATTACTTTTATTTATGGACTATGAACATTAATAAGTAGTTATTTATTTTATTGACATATCAATAAATAAATACTATAAGGGAGGAGGATGGATGTGATAGAAGCCATTATTGATTATTTAGTTCCGTCATTAGTTAAAAATCTCCTTGGTAAATTTAAAACAGCAGCAATAGCAACAAGAACTCCCAAAATTGATGCCATTCTTAGGATGCAACGCGATGGGGAAGTATATATTTGATGATAGAGAGGTTGTTAGAATTAAGAACATTTTTAGAAGATGTAGATAACCCTAATGTTTCACTAACAGAAAGACTGTGCAATGATCTTGCAGAATTGGAACCCTTCTTTCTACACCCTATATAGATACAAAAAATGTTTGCTCTTTTTGAAATGTAGGGTTCATTGCAAAAGAAATCATTTCTTCAATGAAGAAAAAAAAACTAGCCTGTTAGACAATGAGATTTTGCTGCATTCAGTATATGTAATCCAAAACACCGAATTTTGTTGGATGACGAGCAAATTAAAAAGGCAAGGAAAGCCATCGATGAACTTTCATTAAGAATGAAATTATTCTCAGAACAATTGGAGTATTCAAATCGAAACAGACAGACTGCAGACATTGCAAATGAAACTCTATTATCCTCTTCCAGTGATGAATTAGGTTTTGAGAAATATTTGGATGATGCTGAAAAGGCTAAGGAAAAGCGAATGAAAATAAAGAACCAAGAGCCTTTAGATATAAAAATGAAAAAATACAAACAAGATTTCTACACAGCCTTTGAGGAAATAGAGAAATATGATCGCTCTTGCAAGACACCTCTTTTAGAACTTCTTAAAATCTATCCTGAAAAGTTAAAAGCAGTAATATTAACAAAAACAGTTCTTCCTCCTAATCAAGTTAGTGTGAAAGACTCTTCTCAGCTCTGAAGTTTATCAAATTAGATCTACGGTTCTCTAATAAAGATCTTGCCGAAGCTATACTGTTTCTTGAACTATTGAAAACTGGCATTAGAAATTGTTATGCTAGTTTTTTCATTTCATAAAAAATGCTAATTGATATAACTAATTTGCTATGACATCAATTTTTACTTCCTTGTACGAAGTAAAATGGAGGTATCGTAATCGCGAAAAACTGCGATTACCATATTTCAATGAAAATATCTGTTTTGACCGCTATCGAAGGCAATTTAATGATGTTTTTGAGTAACATCCGTACGTAAGGACAGAACAGAGGATTCCTTTTTCCCCAAAAAATTAGAAAACTGATTTAAAATGGATTCTGAAGAGATTTTTTTGCGGCGTCTGTGCGTACGCATATACGTACATATGTATGTATGTATGTAGGAATGTATCTCGCATACCTCAAAAACGCGTAATCTCAGAACGTTGAAATTTTGTATGTAGGGCTGCTATAACATGTAGATGTGCACGTCGCATTTTAGTTGCGATAGGCGCAACAAAAGTGTATAAATATATGT
>KK117937.1:65552-112477 GCA_000611955.2 Stegodyphus mimosarum | reverse complement strand
TAAATAGCCAAATAAATGTGAAATTCGTAACATTGCCCCCTTCCCAAGGACTGCACGTCCCGGGCAGTACAATCCTTGGACAGAAAGCCAAACTTACAACTAAGGCCTCAGTGCTATAATAAACATTACTTTATAATAACAAAATAAACAATAATCGCAATAAGTGACTTTCAGCAAATTAAATTCTATCCAACGCTGAATACAATTCAAATACCATCAAATACTAAGTACAAATACTATCAAATACAAATGCTATCAAATACAAATACTTATCAAATACTAAACAAATACAAATCAAATACTAAATACAAATAAGACCATGGTCTTATACTATTTACATTATTATTTACAACTATATACACTACGTACTATGGCCATAGTAATGAACTAACCTGTCATAATGAACGACTTTAGGTTTAGAGTTCGATGACTTACGGATCCGACGACGACGACGTTAACGACGTCGTTCAGCCTGTTTAGGACTGTGTAAGGACCATCCCAAGGTGACTGTAGTTTCGGAGAACGTCTATTCTGTCGAGTCGGACTCCATAACCACACCTTGTCTCCTTTGTTGAAACGAGGGGCAGTAGCTCTCGTGTTGTAGCGGGTCTTCATTTTGTTCGTCGCCAAGCTGACTCGCTTTCGTGCAGAACGGTGCTTCACTTCAAACCGAGGCTGGACATCTTGGATGTATTCCTCAGGCGATGAAGGCGCATCTGCAGGGTGGTCAGATAAGAAATCACAAGGCAGACGAAGATCACGACGATGAGCATCTGGGCTGGAGAATGGCTGGTAGTCTCAGGTTTCTCTTCGATCTCAATATGATTTCGGCACCTTCTTGAGCAGGATATTTCAGACGACACGTCGGCGTTTCGTGGTGAAGATCCTTTCTGAGGATCGATAGTCATGGCCTCAAGCGCTGAAAACAGTTGTTGTTTTTGAAGTCTAAGGAAAAATTATATAAAATGATGCAGGGGTCTGTAATATCCGCCACATATGCTGTGTGATGGTAGGTGGCACTTCCAAAGGTGATGTTCACATTTAACTTTCCTTCTACATCAATTTTCTCGCCTGACGCAGTCTGGAGAGTAACACAGGATGGCGTCCAAATCAGTTTTTCCTTAAATTTTTTAGCTAAATCCTTCCGAATTATGGTAACATTAGCTCCTGTATCAATGATCATACTGCAAGGAACTCCGTCGATATGCCCATTAATGGATAGTCCATTACTCTTGCCACACACTGCAGAAATCTTGAGCGCTTTAAAACGGGGTTGTTCACTATCGCTGAAACTCTGCTCCGCGATATGATCATTAATTTGCTCCTTGCGTCGTTGCTGGGAAATGATCTTACTTTCCGTGCTCTGGGGTGTTCTGCAGTTCCTTCGTAGGTGGCCTTCAGCTCCGCAGTTCCAGCATTTTGGTTCTTTATCATTACTTTTCCATCTCATGGCATTTAATTTTCTGTTTATATCGTCCGTCTTATTTTCCGAGCTCTTGAATATTCGGCAGTTCCTTCGCAAGTGCCCTAAAGTACCGCAGTTCCAGTACTTTACTGTCGGTTTCTTATCACCGATATTCCGCTGCAAGGCATTCACTTGTCTTGTTAAATCATCTAAACGAGCCATCAACTGATCCACTGGCTCTTGGACTCGCACAGCTCTGAGTGGGTGTTGACCTTTACGAGTTGCTTGCTGAGCTACTTCGAACTTCATGGCGTACACTAGAGCGCTTTTTATATCCTTCACATCAGCCATTCGCAGTGCTTTCTGTATTTCAGGATCCCGGATGCCGTCGATGAAGTATTGCAGGGACAGGATTTCTCTTGTTTCTGTCGGGCATTCCGAAAAGGTGAGGTGGGACAGCCTTTCAACATCCGTGGCGAGCTCCTGGAGTGTTTCCGTAGGCTTCTGTTGACGGGATTTTAACTGAAGCCTGCTATAATCTTTTAAACACTTCTCTCCCAAACGCAGCTCCAAAGCACCGGACAGAGCTTCAAAATCTAGCCTTTTGTTTTCGGAAAGAGTCTGAAGGATATCCGCTGCGTCTGCTCTCAGAGAAGCCGCAAGGTGACAGGCCTTAGCTTGGGAATCCCATCCATTTGCTTCCGCAACTATAGAAAATTGTGTCTTATACACTTGCCAGGAGGTCTTCCCATCATATGTCGATAGCTTCAGTGAAGGACGAGCACTCATGGGTAAAAATTTGAAACTATCCGAATTGCTTCCTGCCGTCGCTGCGAATTTCTTTAAAGTATCAACTTTTTTCGCAACCGCAGAAATTTTGTCATCAATTTGTTGTTAGATTTGGTGTTGGACAGCAGAGACTCTTCCTTTGATTCGTTGCTCCACAGCAGAAACTCTTCCTTCTATTTGTTCTTTTACAGCAGAAACTCTATCTTCAATGTGTTCAACTTTATTTTCAACAGCGTCAATTCTGCCTTCCATGGCCTCGAATTTATTTTCTATTACGCTGGTAATTCCTCTTTTCATTTCCTCTTGACTTGCTTCAATCTTTTCTTGAACAGCCTTCATTTCATCTTTTACAGATTCCTCCATCTTTTCTTGAACAGCCTTCATTTCTTCCTTAACAGATTTTTGGCCAGTTTTCATCTCCTCTTTCACGGAATCTTGGCCAGCTTTAATTTCTTCTTTAAATGCAGCAAAGGCTGCCATCAATTGCCTTAATTGTTCTTCCATTGCTCTAGTTAATGGTATTCAAAAATCCCACTTCTGACACCAAAAATTGTTACGTGCGTACAGGTTCGTTATATATTGAATGCACAAGTCGTTAAAAAGTTAACAAAAATTTATTCTTTCCACAAGAAATAAATTAAAATGCTTAAATATTTCTTCACAGACCTTCGCACAATATCACAATATCTCAAACGTTTAGCAAAAACTCAGTTCAAAACAGATAAAATAGTTCTATCTCACAGCGAAATCGCTACAATCAATACAGCATTAAGTAAACAAACAGCAGTTCGCTTTTTACAGCTACAAGTATAACAGCAACAACAACAACTAACTGAGATGAGTCTAGTCTAGTCTGGAAATCTATCGCCGGGATACCACATAAGATGCGGTGTATCCGGCTCACTGAAGTTTGCAACAAAGTGCTCCTAATGTATTTTTCCTGACAAGTAAGCAAGATAACTGAAGCAAGAGAGAAGAAAGATGAGAGTAGAGAAAAGAACAGGGGTGCCAGACACCGCAGTGCAAGGAACCAAGACCAACGATGGAGAGGATATCCTGACAAGTCATAATTCATGAGCAAGTGCTATGAGTACATAGCAAAATACAATAAATTAAAATATAAGGAATACATAAACAATAATAATGAATAACAAATAAGAGTACATGAAACACAGCAAATTCAATAAATTTAAGAACATACAGTAATAGATGAAGTTAATATTTACATATATACACTGCAGCAATAACTGCAAAGTTCAATTATTATGTCGGGAAGTTTAGGTCTCTAGTCAAATGTGCCGCAAGAGGTCTTAGGTTGTAGTCTTCTTCAAGGGCTACGTAGTCAAAAACTGAGAATTTATTTAAGTGTTCACATCTTAGTGCCTTTTTAAAGAAATTTCTATTTAGTCTGTGTAAATATTCATTCAGGTATTCAATCCTGAGATCCTTATGCAAAGTTTCATTCTTGACATAGAAATGAGCGTTCGTAATAAGTCGCAAGGCCTTGTTTTGCAGTATTTGTAATTTTTCTATATCCTTCCTAATATAGGTGGCCCAAGCTGGAGAGGCATAAGTCAGGATTGGTCTAATGATTGCGATATAAATGTGCCTTTTCTTGGCAAGTTCTAAATTTGATTTAGAGCCGATTAGTGGTACCAGACTAGTTAAGGCAGCGATTGCTTTCCCTTTCACACTGTTAACATGTTGTTTCCATGTGAGTTTCTCATTTATGATAACTCCTAAGTAGGTTGCATGCTTCACGACGGGTACCACTGTACCAAAAAGAATCAATCTCTCCGTGATTGGCTTCCTAGTTCGTGTTCGTCTAACGATGAGAAGCTTGGACTTTGCCGCGTTAATGGATATTCTCCATTTTTCACACCATTTTTCTATTGCAGGCATGAGTAGCTGTAATTTTTTCACTGCATAGTCAGGACTTATAGATCTAGTTGCTATAGCGGTGTCATCCGCATAACATCCGAGGTAATGGTTCGTAGTAATTCCGTCTTTTGGGAAATCAGCCACATATATGATATAGAGAAGCGGGCCTAAGATAGAACCCTGGGGGACCCCAGCGCCCAGCCTTTGATGTCCTGAAGTGTCGCTGCCTACGGAAACATAGAAGGTTCTTTCTCTGATAAATGAGTAGATGAGATGCACCAACTCTCTACTGAAGTTGAAATTTATTAGTTTATAAATAAGCCCCTCATGCCAGACGCGGTCGAATGCTTTCGCCACGTCCAGCATGAGTAAGGCGACAATCTGTTTGATGTGCAGCGCCTCACCTAGATATTCTGTGAGACGGACTAACTGCTTAGTTGTAGACAGTCCTGCTCTAAAACCGAATTGTTCCGATGGCAAGATATCCAAATATGGTTGCATTCTTTTTAATATTATCCGTTCGAGAATTTTTCCAAGGCCTGGAAGTAAGCTAATCGGCCTAAAACCTTCTGCCCGCGTACAGTCCTTTCCCGGTTTCGGGAGCAGAATCACCTTTGCTTTTTTCCAAATATATGGGAAATATGACAAGTCCAGACATCTATTTAAAATTTTTACATATCTGAGAAGTATACAGTCCGGTAGATATTTGATTGTGAGATTTGTGATCTCATCAAAGCCAGGTGCCTTGCGCATGCGCAGACGTTTTACGATATCCTTAATTTCCTGTAAATTAGTATGCTCTATCCTGTTAGGAGCAGGTTGTTCTATCATCCAGTTTTGTAGATAGTGTCGGACTTCATATACAAAATTTATGTCGCAAGGATCTTCGTGGGGTGTAAATTGATGAGATAAATGTTCCGCTAAGACTTCTGCCTTATCCTTGTCCGTAAGTGCTATGACTTGATTCGAATAAATTGGTTTGTTTACCGTCCGTTTTGACTTAAGTCTTCTTGCAAAGGACCAGAAGCCGTCTCTAGTATTATTAAAGGAAAGTATTTTATCCTCCCATAATTCTTGTTTGTAATTTATAATGTCTGTTTTAATTTCCCTATTGAGTTTATTTAAATTGATTTTCAGCCTGGGATCCCAGGTTCGATTCCACCGTTTTCTCATCCGGTTTCTTTCTTTGATCTTTTCCCTTATGAATTTTGGGAGTAAGCCTGCATATTGCTGCGCTGGAACTTGTTTAGTTGCATTTTTATATGCATCTTTAATATCATTAGTTAACTTATGGACTTCCATTTCGATGGCATTCGTGTCATGTAAGTTTATTTCTGATGGTTCAGATTCCGATAGAAGATAATCAAAAATTTCCCAGTCCGTCTGTTTCTTCATTTTATTATTTAATATTTGTGACGTGCCCAAAGTAATTACTACAGGTACATGGTCTGATGTCAGATCTTGCAGAACTTCTAAACACATTGGGATGTCTGTGGTTGATAGGACTATATCTAAAATGTCACCCCTGCCTGGGTTACTAGGGAGAAATGTATAGTCCGTCGGAGCATAAAAATATACAGGATGATTTAATATGTATTTTAAAAGAGCTGCTCCATTTCTATTAGAAAATCTACACCCCCACTCTCTGCTTTTAGCATTTAAGTCGCCTGCAAGAATGGTGGGTTTGTCCAGAGGTAGAAGTTCTTCCATGATTTTCTCTTTGATGTATCTGTGTGGCGGATTATACAAGGCCGTAAAGTACGTAATTCCATAATCTGGTAATAGAACTGAGACTGTAACGGCTTCATGACCATTCTGCCGATCTTCTTTAATTAAGCACGATTGAAGTGAGCTCTTTACTAAAATGGCCACTCCTCCGCCTCTGTGTGTGAGCCTGTCACAGCGGTAACTTTTATAGTTTGATACATTAATTCTATTACTTGGAGTGGCATGCGTCTCCGTCAGGAGTGCTATATCAATAGCCTGTGCATGTAGAAAATATTCAAGTTCATTAATTTTATTAAAAATGCTATGGGCATTCCATGTCACTAACTTTATTGAAGCTCTCGTATTAATTCGAGGGCCCATTATTTGATGTAGTGTTTGTCTTGGTTTCCTGACTAATTTTTGTTATTTCTCTCATTTGTTGAACTGAGATGAGGTGTTTCACCTCGACTTTTATAAGCTTTTAAATTATCAGTAGAACAATCACGATATTTCTAGATTTTTCTGGATGGCAACAGTAATTACGAGATATTTATTTATTAAGCATTAAATGCACGCGCTCTTTTATTTTTATTGCTTTTTTTTTACGTAGTTTTCTCTTCAAAAATCGTCTGCGTTGCACGGGAAAATAAAAAGGAATTTTAATTACAATTCTAAGTAAATAGCCAAATAAATGTGAAATTCGTAACAGTAATATTTATTTTCATAATTTTTTCCACTTCTCTGTTTTCACAAATGCTGTTTTTCCCCCTTATGTATTTTACTTCCAAAAGTAAATTTTTTCTTTTCACATTTTTTTTCTTTTTTCGTTTTTATAAATGTAAATTTTTTCTATTCTTTAAATTTTTTTCTTGTTATGTTTTTATTTTATTCTTAACTTCTTTCCATTGTTTTAAACACTTATTCATGTTACATCTCCATTTCCCTCTGGAGATCTTTATGGATAGCATTTTCTGGAGCTTTAAATAGTATTCTTCTATGCAGTTTAATTGAATATTACATTTCTTACTTTTCATACTACTAAATAGGAGATACTCAGAAATTTTCCTTCTAATCTATTTTACTAATTACTAATGACTTTACTAACTTTATCAGATACTACGCAAAATATTACACGTCTTACTTTTATTCAAAAGATTCGCCAAACTGTGTCTGACAAATGTAAATTTTACACTTTGCATTTCCACATTTTTCCTCAGATTAAACTTTTATCCTGCTTTTAAAATATATTCATGTTGCATTTCTGATTCCTTTTCACTAAAAATAAATACAGACTTACACAATTTCTTTATTGTACAGACACTGTACTGTTACAGACAGTTTCTTTACTGCAAGACCTACTGACTTTGAAGAAATCCTGTAAGAAGTAATAACTTTTTCAGGTCATAAAGTTCGCTCAAACCAATACATGAGTCATTTCTACCCAATTTAGTTCAGTTACGTACCAAAAGTATTTCATTTCTTATTATTTTACTCTACAGACATTTACATGAATATGCTCAGAACACTCCTTTTTCATTCAGCAGAAGGATTCCTTTATATTTGTAACACATATTAAGGTTTTTAAACACTTTACAAAAATATCTTGGATTTTATTGTGCACATCCTACCTAAAGCCACTAAACATTTTCTAAACCTTGATTTTCTTATTGTGAAAACACGACTTGGATACTTAACATGATGTCACCCATCTACCACAGAACCTCATAAACGCTACTATGTATATTCGAACTTACTACAGCCTTGACTTTCTTAACAAGATACACGAGATAGTATTATTTTTAACTATAATTACATGTAGAATTAATATTTAGCCATGGAAATGAAACTTTGTCGCCTTTCCCCCCCCCCCAACTTGGAATATTTTTTTCAACCAGTAAATATGATTATTATTTTTTGCTGAGTCTCATAGGTTTTTAAGGTATTCATTGTAATTTAACTAAAATGTAACCATATTTCCCATTGACAATAATTTATTTAGCTCTGAACTCTTACAGCCTTTTGAGAACGAAATTTATCACACCTGGCATATAAACTCCCACGTAGTTATGCTACATTACACGAAATATTGAGTAGAGTTCCAAATACTGATCCAGCATAGTAATTAAAAGATTCAACACAGTCATTTTAAGACAGAAATTTCAAATTCACATTAATTTTTTTAAGACTGAGCTCTTGCAACACTTTTAGAAAATTTAACTTTTCACGGATAGCAAAAAAAATTATGCATAAGCATCATACCTAAGATGTAATATTGATATGAATTCCAAATAATAATCTAACTTAAAAGTTTTAGCACATTCTAAGTTAGGTACGCATTTCAAAATTGACATTGTTTAATAGTGAACTCTTACAGTTTTTTTTTGACATTTAACTTCTCATAGATAGCAAATAAAATCACGCGCAAATATCGTATATTGATAGAAGCTCCATATAATGATTTAACACAATCAGCAACTTTAAAAATTTTAACACATTTTAGTATGACTTAACATAAAAAAAGACTACACTTTAAAAAAAAAAAAAAGATTATTTTAATTAAACATTGGAGCCACGCAATTCTGCTCACATATAACATTTTATTTACCATGAGCATCAGACATAATAATTAAATAAAATACATTTCACAAAGTACAAAACACATTTCTCTTTTAACCAGCTTATTCTTAAGAAAAAAAGGATAAAGAAAAGATAGAGCGCTGTTAGCGTTCCTCATTTCAACCGCGCGTTGATCAAAATATGTGTACACTTTAAAATCAGTTAAAAAAGATTCAAATACAAGTATTCAAACAGGAATACTTCACAAATTAGATAAAAGATGGGGACACAATGAACTTAAGTGATAAATACAGAAAAGCATGTAAACGACCTAGAACCTTTGTTAGTTTCATGAACAGGGCATGGAAAATAAATACAAACACAGAGAAAACTAATCCGGTCAACAATAATAACAGCTGAGCTGAGACGTCTCTCTTCGGCTTTCCGGCTTTTTAATCGGTCGCGAGAAAGTTCAGGAAATTTCTGTTTTCTCGAGATTTTTGGAAAGCAAAAGAGTAGAAATACGGCTACAGCTAACACAGTAGTCAATTGCATTTATTCAATTTAAATTTAAATTACAAGCTATCCATTTATTAAATGTTAAATGCGCGTGCTCCTGTATTTTTACTTTTCCGGAGTAGCTTCCTCTTAAAATATGTCTCGTGCTGCATTGCATGGGGATATAAAACAATTTTAATTATAATTCTACTAAAAGTAGCTAACTAAATACAAAATCCGCAACAATAGGCTTATCTTGCTCGTTTATCTAAAATGTACGCCAAAGATCGTTTAAACATTATCGAATTTTTGAAAAATCGCTTCACCACATAGCATGATGGATAAACAGCTCATGTACAAAATTTGAACTCGATAGCTTATCACAAAGTAGGTTAAAAAAAATTCCACCCACCGTGAAACACCATGAGTGAACTAAACAAAAGCTTATAAAAATGAATAAAATACTGATAAACATATCTAATGTTATAATTTGTTAGTTAAATTAAATAAAGATGATTTTTCGGAAGGAAGTGCAACAGCTGTCGAAAATAACAAGTGGGCCAAACCGCGGGTTTGGGTAGTGTTAGCGAAACGTAAACTGATAATGTAATCCTAGATTTATAGAAATATAATGTAACTCGAAAAATGGGAAACTGGACTGCAAACATTACTAAGTTTACTTTTAAAAATTTATGCATTTAATAAATTGTCTAAACTGACTAGACTATCTGCACAGGAAATTTTTAAGTTCTTAAGGTCAACTTAAGGTAATCGACCTCGTTCATAAAGCCGAATTTGATTAAACAATCTCTTTTTTTAGCCCAAAGACCGCTATCGAACGCAATCTAACGATGTTTGCGTGACATCTGTAGGTAAGGATAGAATAAAAGACTCCTTTTCCCCAAAAGAATTATTAAACTGATTTAAAACAGTTTCAGAAGACATTTTTTTCTTGGCGTCTGTACGTACATATTGGAATTTTGTATATAAGACTGCTATAAAATGTAGTTGTGCACCTCCCATTTTGGTAGCAATCGGTCGAACCAAAAGTATATAAATATATATATATGTATATTTATACCCACTCTGTTACTCGGCTTGGTGAGCTCAGTTTTTTTTATTCTTAAATAGTGGTAAATTGCGCATGCTTTGCTTTAAAAATAATTGAATTATGTTGTTCTTACTTTCGTTTAAGGTTTTTATGCCTTTATTAATCTACATTCAATAATTGTAGAATTATCAACAATTTAAAAGGTTGTTTAAGTGCGGCTAAGCCTAAGTTTTGTTTACCATAGTAGCCATATTTGTTTACATTTGAAACTTAGCAGAATAGTGAATTTGTTGCCAATCTATAGAAATATATATTGCAAAGTTGTTCTATAAATTGTTTTAACTGTATTCATGTTTTATAAATTTCTATATTTTTCAATTCTTAATAAAAATGTTTTGAGGTTTTATGTATTTTTGCCTTGTCCCGAAGTGAGAACTGAATTAATTGAATGAGAAATATATCTCTAACGAAATTCGAGGAAATAAGTTTAAATGAAATGCATGAAAAAATGCGTATAATTTAATATTACGTACAAGAACGTCATGTGGTGTTCACATCAGATTTTTTTATATTATTTTTTAAGTAAATAATTTTAAGCATTTCAATATTTCTGCAGAATTTGACAAAATATTTTTATTTTGTACTAGCGGAAGTACCCGATGCCAGTTAAGGTAGATTGAGAATAATGTATCTAACAACAGAGAGACGTTAACGCTGTAATCCTTTTTTAAGAACAATGCAAAAATTACGATTCGTACTCATACATTTTTCAGGCTGATGCGATATGAAACCCACGTAAAAAATTTCGATAGGAAAATAAACTAAATCTTTCTCATTATATCAGCAACAATGGCACGCAGTTTTTAATGATTTTCGTCTTTCTAATCAGTAGCTCAAGTATTTCACCTATATTCAATTTTAGTCGATTAAATGTGGCAAAAAATTGATCAGAAATCAATAACGTAAACAAACAAATGCACAAATAGGCATTCTTCTTTATGTATATAGATTTTGTGAAACTTAAAAAATTTTGATTAACAAAGTCTACGATTTGGAAGCGAACAGTAGCAACACTTTTCGAACTAAAGCATTTTTATCTCCAACACGCGAGACTGTTGCTACTCCGAAAAATGAGTGCGAAAATTAGTGTTTTCATAAATTTTAATTAATATCTCGGCTGATTAATGTCCTACGAAGTTGGGGATCGTCGAAATGGCTTCCCACGAATTTTTGAAATTGGGAATAATGTATTTATTGTTTGGCAATGTTATTTTTATTTCATTGTAAAACTTAGAAATTTTTTATTAACAAACTCTAGGATTTAAAAGCTACCAGAGGCAACAACATTCAGAATAAAGCAGATTTTCATCTCCAGCTTGCGAGACTGTTGCCACTCGGGAAAATAAGGGCAAAAATTATCGTTTTTACGAGTTTATAATTAATGTACCTGATTTTAGCTACTTTTTTTGAGAAAAAGTGGACTTCGATCTTTTCCAGGACCCAGAAAAATTGTAGAAAGTTTGGTGACGATAGCTATAGTAGTGACTGAGTTATTAGAGGACAAACACACAGACTTTCTTCTTTATATATATATAGATTTTCTCATTTTCGTTTGGCAACGTGAATAATTGTGGATATATGTCGTGCAACATTAATCTGAGAGCTTTAAATGCGACTTTTTTTTATGATTTATGTTCACAGTAATCACCATAGCTCTAAAAGTTCCTCACAGAATCACTTGAAATTTTGAACACAGAGTTTGCATATGCATGATGTAGGGTAACATTTAAAAATTAGCCTTTCAGAATTTAAATTATATAATTTTTTCCTTCAATAGTATATACATTTTTTTTTAATTTAGTGAACTCGAACGAGGTCGATTAGCTTAAACGGTATCTAACGGGGAATGAATTTTTAATTTTACGCAGGATAAGCTAAGATTGATCTAAAAGTTCCAGTCTTGGCATTTCTATAACAGCACACCTGTATCACAGCGCTCGTAACAAGTGCTGGAGTTACGAATTGAAATTCAGGAAACATAACAATTGGTACATGCATAGCATTACTGAAAACTAGTTTATATGTTTACAAAAGATTTTAAGTAGACTGAAAGTTTGCTTACTTTTAAAGTGTCCAATTTACGTGTAGTCCGGGAAAGCTGTTTCACTGGAATTTCTGAACCACAAGCGAAAATGTTTACGTACGGATCCTTAGTGTGGCCTCAAAATCCGAGTAACTTTACTTCTCTACGGACTGCAATCACAGGAAGTCAAGGTTACTGGAAAACAAAATAAATGGTTTGCGTCATCTTATTCCTGTTTGGGTAATTTCCCCGTGCAATAACTTGCTTGTCCGGTGCGAATATCAGAGGCGAATCTCCATTCAAATGCCTATGCCTATTCAAATGCATATCACATACGTATTTTGTTATTCCGGTTGAATTTAGATTTTGTTATAAGAATAATAATATAGAAAAACTAAAATTGCAAGTTAAAAGCTGCACATAAAAGTCTAATGCCTTGAAAAGTTTATGATTAATTTTTCAAAAAGTAAATTCAATATTTAAAATATTAAAAAATGCAAAAATCATAAGATGTTAATAAAATTGTAACTTGTTCGTCGTATTCAGATTTTAGTTAAAAAATTTAAAAACAATTTTAAGCTGAGGAGTTACGGGAAGCATATAAGTAAAGAATGACAGAAATAAAGGCACTAAATGTAAAGTTTTATATTTTAAATGCGCTGTTCAAAGTGGCAAAGGCAAATGGAAGGAAAAAGTACTATGGTTTTCTTTTCACAGAATTTAACGTCATGTTTGTGAAATCTGAGCATTTATTTAGTAACTTTAAAAAAAGAAATTTTAAGAAAAATCTTAAACGCTCAAAACATAGTTGTGCATTTATTTCACTGAACAGCTTGCGCACGAAGTTTGTAACAAATACTTTCCTCAAGTTGTAAGGTTTTAGTTTAAACTAACAAAGTTTTAGGTTAATTTCTCTTTCCTGTGAACTCTTATTTCAAATTCCCGTTAGAATGAGCACGCGATTCAGCTTTATGCTAATTTGAAGTGGAGCCAAGTTTTGTATTTAAAGGTTAGCAAGGAACTTCTCAGTGTGAGAGAGCTTTTAGTCTCAGATCACTTCGGCTCTGTTCGACGTTCGCCTGACTAGCCAGTATTTAAGTTCTAAGCCTTAGCGCTGTTACTCTAATACTTATTGAAGCCATCTACGTGCGTTAGTATTAGCCAAATCTTGCTACGCACCATTGATAGTTTAGAATAGAGGCCAACCTCGCGTTTAAAGCTCTGAGAGCAACGACTACTTAATTTTCTACTCAACTTTATTTTAAATTATTTGATTGTTCAGTTTAGACCCATATACGGTCATTATTTTCTGTTATCCCTTCCGAGTTGGGAAGTGGCTGTAAATAGTGGTTTAATAAAAGGGTAATTTTAAACCCTTCTTAGGTACAGTTCTTCTACCACTTACACCGAACATAGCTGCATTCAGCTCCCTGTTCGAGATCAGGACTTTGACACTGTTACGGCAATGTTCGCCAAAAGTATGCACAGAACACTCAGTCCTGATAAAGTGGAAATATTTTCTGTTTTGCGAGAGCGTACAATCCATGAAATCATGACAATAAAGTGAAATGAAAACAATAAAGATTTCGAAGGTATTTCCTCTGAGTCTTAAAGTTCTAAAATCTATGCATTTTACCATAAAAATCAGAAGTGTTCTTATGAGAGGAAATTTAAGGCGGGAGGCGGGGCTTCGTTTTCATGAACGAGACAAAGCACTGAGTGAATGCTGCATAGAGGATATGGTTGCGGGAGTGCATGGAACTTGAATGTCTTTACGTGCTCGTATTTTTTTTGTACAGCAGTAAAATATTTTAACTGTACTACAATTTTTAAAAGGAGAATATGCTAGCTCCCTTATAAGTGAAACTATATTATATTGAAGCTAGTGGAATAATTAAATTAAAATGAATTTTAGCTTTTAAATAATTTTGAAATTTTAAATCATATAAATATATTTATATCGCAAAACTTAAACTCATTTAAATAATAATGAAAATAATAATAAACTATGCATAAAAACAAAAAAAGTAAGTATTTCGCCATTTACGTAGCAAGTTATTTTTTAATGCAAAATACAAAAAACAGCACAATAGTTAAGCCAGTGTTACTACAAATTACGAATGTTGAAAATACGATTGGTATTCAAATTGCATGAATTACTGGTTATTCTTAAACTGTACTAATATTCTCGCATGTTTGAATTCCTCAGAATCGTACGTATTATGCCGAATTTTGATAAAATATAACAAAACTGCTGCTGCACTTTCAAGTTACGAAGTTCCTGTCAGATTGACACCGGATGTTACTGAGATAAAAGAATCCTGTTTAAGTCGAATTCGAATGAATCATTATTGTTTCCAAAAATGATAACTGTCAGTCTGTTTTTTCGCCTTGAGTGTGAAAATAATTGCTAGTTTTTTTTTTCTCTATTCGAAACAGCTGTCACTTTTTTCCAACAAATGAGTTTGCGTTTTGGTAAATTCACTAGAATTTTAAAAATGATGAAATAATAAAATAAATTAAAAGTTAATTTTATGAATTTCTTGTAAAACATATATTTTATACTCAGTATTAAAAAAATGGGTTTACAGAAGTTTAAATAACACTGCTAAGTGTAAAATTTCATAATCAAAACTAGAATAACAATAGAAAACCTAAAATCTTAAAAAATAAATAACTAACTAAAAAACGATAAGCACTAAGGGGCTGAGAGGAAGAATTACCCAAAGAAGCAGTATAACTACAGTGTTTAACAGGATCCATTTGTGCATTCAAGAGATTAAACAGAAAAAAATAAAATAGTTATTAAGTATTTTTTTTAATTTTTTCGAAGTGTGTGTGTTTATAGTAATGTAAAAAGTACAATACATGTGATAAATTGAGCATTTTGTTTTGTGTGTGTGAGAAATTAGTGCGAAAACTAACTTAGTTCCTTTCAAACAAATGATATTTAATATTTAAGTATGTCCAGATTTGGAATATGTAACATGAATACGAGCCAGTTTTCTTTTAAGAGCCCTCCTGAAATGCATCATTTCCCCTATTGGCGCTTAGTGCTAGTGCGTTTCGTAACAATAATACAGTCTGTACCGATCTGTTTTTTATACTTTTAAATTAAGTTTTGTTTCCAAACTTGTACAATCAACTCCCAATTCAAGACAGTTCAAATTACAACGGTTCAAACTTACCTCTCGTTTAAAAACCAATTAAAAGTGTTGTTGCGTTCTACGGGTTTGTGGAGTGATTGATGACAACACTTGGTGAAGAATCAAAACACAATTTATCTGTCAGTATCACACAGGAAAGTTCAAAAGACATGTATTCATCCGTCAAAAAACTACAATAAACAAGCTGAAAGAATCAGTAACGCAGCTTTCAGGCTTACAACGATGAAGATAGCTTCACGGCAAAGCACTAAAGCACAACTTCCACATCGTTTCGGTCGCTTTCGAGCTAACCTATAAACTCACAACACTACTACTGAACTCAATATACTCAAGATGCACTTCACGATAAATTGCTACTCCGCGTACAGGCAGGATATGTGTAGCTTTTGACCTGTCTTTGACAACATTTTAAGGAAAACCGGTAAGAATTCGTTCTAGAATGTTCTCGCTCCGTCTGTAGCATATCGCCGATTTTGTCGTCAAATGTCGCCAAATGAGAGATTTCGCGCCAAATCTGGCAGCCCTAAACCTGCTTTTCGGAAAAGCTATCTTATCGCAGCTGGGCAATACAATCCTTGGTCAGAAGCCAAATTCGATACAAACCGGTAATAAAACAAACAACTAAGGTAAATAAAGAAACAAAAATTTACTCTGTTTACAAGTTATGCACAAAAATGAACCACATAACAGTTTTAAATTTATAAATTAAGTTCAGAATATATTTCAGCCTTAGGCTTTTCATTAAGTTATACCCGCATTAAATACTTTTTCACTGCAATTCTCAGACGCATTTCTGTTTTACGTATCACAGTCTGAAGGTTCAGTCCTTTCAGATTTTTCATACACAGAAAGACCTGAAACAATTTGCTCACCACTCTGTAATGTATTCGCATCATGTGCATAGTTCACCTCGGTATTTATAGCAGTTGGTGTATGCCCTTATTTTCCTCTATTTCGTGAAAACCGGTTCCAAATTGTGCATTAAATTTATGAATAGAATCCGATTGTTTACAAGCCGAAGTATCCTGGTTTAGAATAAACTTTGTGTCTGTACAACTTGTATTATGAGACATACACTTAGTTTGTGAAAAGGATGTATTTTCTTGCAATGCTGGAGCACTTTGTGTATCTGCTTCTCCCATCTCTACATCACCCGAAATTTCAGATGGTTCAATACTTACTAACTGCGACTTCGTAATTTCACTATCAGGTTCTACCAACTTAACAGTCACATTTTCACTTACTTCTATCTCTCTATCAGGCACCTTAGAATCAGCAACTTTATTTCCATGAATTATTTCTTCACCTATTTCAGATGCTTTACTAGCCACTTCTTTTATTTCTTCACCTTTACAAACAATATTATCACTTTCTTCCATTTCCACTTCAAGGCATTTGAAAATCAAAAGCTTCCTTCATCATTTCGTTCTCTTTCTTTAATCATTAGGTGTTTCATCCTTCATTAATTAATCTTTTCCACGCACTTCATCAGCTACTTCCTTCACTTCTCCTACCATTTTTTTTTCAGGTTATTTGTCATTTATTCATGTACTACTTTTATTATGATTTAATGTATCATGACTGTTTTAAACTAAATACTAAGAACATGAAAGTGCAAAATACAATAATTACATATGAGAGAATGAGTGAATAAAATATACATGTGAGATATTATTAATAGATATATTATACGTATGAAATTTGCTTCAAAATTAGGTAAGAAATTTTGAGTCGCGGATGAGGTGGGCCGCGAGAGGTCTGAAGTCTGAGTCTTCTTCGAGTATAACATAATTAAAGACGTTTAGTTGGTTTAAATGACTGCAGTCTGTAGCTTTCTTGAAAAAGTTTTTGTTCATTCTATATAAAAATTTTCTGCGATCTCAGTTTGTAAATCTTTATGTAGTGTACTGTTAGAGTCTAAGTAAGGGGCACGTGTCATAATCCTGAGCAGCTTATTTTGTGTGATCTTTAGTTTGGAGAGATTTTGACTTCGAACTGAAGCCCAGCCGGGCGATGCGTAGGCGAAAATAGGCCTTATAATAAATAGGTAGATGTGCCTTTTAGGGCGTAACTCCAATTTAGAATCAGAAGTGAGCAAGGGTGTGAGGCTTTGAATCACATGTATCATCTGGCTCTAACATAATTTATGTGCTCCTTCCCTTTGAAGTTAGATGTATATTTGATCCCTAGGTAAATTACCTTATTTACAGTCGGCACTTCTGTCTCAAAAAGTTTGAGTTTTGCAGTGAGTGGTGTCTGAGAATGCTTTTTCTTAATAATTAGTAGGTTTGACTTGTCCGTGTTCATAGCAATTCTCTACTTAATACACCAGTGCTCTAAATGAAGCATGAGTCTTTGAAGCTTGGTAACGGCTAGATTTGGGTAGGTAAACTTGACAGCAACCTCCGTGTCGTCAGCATAGACACCAAGAAAATAGGTGTGGTCCATGTTCATTTTTAGCAGGTCTTAGACATAAAACAGATATAAGAATGGGCCCAAAAATTGTGCCCTGGGGCACACCAACGTTTAGACGTGGCGAAAGACTGTCGAAGTCTTTCGCCACGTCTAACATGAATAAGGCAACATTCTGTCTGTTGTGCAGCGCATTTCCAATAAATTCATTAAGTCGTACCACCTGCTTTGTGGTGAAAAGGGACTTGCGAAGTCCGAATTGCTCTAGCGGTAACTTGAGATGGGGCTGAAGCCTCTTCAAGATGACACGTTCGTAAATTTAATCCATACTTGGGAGCAGACTAATCGGTCTGTATCCTTCAGGATTAATCAGATCCTTTCTTGGCTTCGGAATAACTACCATCTTAGCATTTTTCTATTGCCTGGGAAAATAGCAGTTGTAAAGGTAAGCGTTTAAGATCCCAGTGTATCTGGTGATTATTCCCGGGGGAACACACTTGAGTGCCACGTTTGTAATGTCACCAAACCCAGGAGCCTTTCTGTTTCTAAGTTTCTTGATTAGGTCTGTAATATCTCTTGGAGAAGTGAGTTCAAAATTATTTTGCGTAAAAGGTGAATTTATCCGCTCGTTGACACAGTACTTTACGTCATACACAAACTCTAGGTCGCACGGATTGCTGTTTGGCATGAACTTGTAAAGCTCTACTGTCCTTCTGTTGTGTAGAATCTTGAGAAATAGTGATTGCACTGAGGAAGGATTAAAAACTGCCCTTTATTAAACTCTTTAACTTATTTACAATGCGCCAACTTGACGCTAACATACTACGCCTCAACTTGGGCGGTAACGGAAACAGTATAATCAAACTTAAGAATTCAAGATGTTCACAAATAGTAGAATTACTCTATAGGGCTCATATAATAGTGGCTCATAGTGGCAGCAAGATAATAGCGATTAAGCCACGCCAAACCAGCAGTAACTGCTAAACAGAAGTTTGCGTATAAGCACCTACGGCAATTTCCCGACTCTCTCCCTCTCTCTACTGGAACGTCGATATTTAACTTATTCTCCCACTAGTAGAATTTGCATTTCTTATGCGCACTACCAAATTTAAATATTCTGGCACTGACAATTAGGGGAATGAAGGCTTATAGGAAAGTAACTCAAAATTAAAACTAACTGGTTGTTTAAAATAAATATAAATCCCTACAAACTGTTTTTCGAAATGATCTGTGGATATTACGGCTTTATCTTTTTATTTGTCACACTCGTTACGGAGAGACGGGGACGCCCTAACTTTACCATTGTGGTTATACGGGCATGGTCCGGCCTCCTCCTCCTTGTTTCTTATCAGCTCCACCACAGCCAAGGGAGCGGACAAGCCAGTACCAGTACGGTCCCTGTCGAGCCTGATCCCATCCTAGGTACAATACCCGGGTTCTAGTCCTGTGAAGAATAAGGTACAATAGTACCTGATATTTTACCCCCGTGGTTGAGACTGTCTAAGTACAGATCCTAGCCAGTACTTCCCAGGAATTCTCCTGAGTCAACCCCCGGGGGGGTTTTATTTGTCACAGCGATTTTATGCTCTACGCAGATGCGCTTATTTACTGTGGGCTTGTTCCTTAGTCTTTTTACAAATGACCAAAACGGATTACTTGGCTCATTAAAGCTAGTGATCTTTCCGTCCAATAACTGTTTGCTGTGTTTGTAATTAACTTTTTGATATCTCTATTTAGTTTATTTAACTGCTTTATAGTGTAAGGATTCCAACTTAGGTGAAATCTTTTCCTAAGTTTCTTTCTCACTTTCTTTGATTTGCTGTCGTATGTAGAGTGGAAGTCTGTCAACATAATGCTGGCTTGGGATTTTCCGAGTATCTTTATTATAGGCAGTGTGAATTTTCATTGTTAGCTCATATATACCTGTAGTAAATTGCACATATTTTAGAATATGTATTGGTTAAAATCAATACAACTTTTTACTTGCTGTCGTATTCCTGTGTTCGACAACATTTTATGCGAGAAAGGAATTATAAATATATAGTAAAAGTCTTATAAAAAGAACATTAAAATTCAAAAAGAAATTCTTTGTATGCCTTACGTGATTTCTTGTGTTATATTCTATTAGGTTATTTACATTTTCTGAAGTATTCTTGTTTTAAGTCTTCCTTGTTATCACCGAAATTCAGGTACAAAGATGCATAAAGAAACAACGTACCTATTGATTGTTAGATATAAATTATCGCATATCTGGACAATAAGAAAAACACAATTAAATTGTACAGAAATCACCATATTAAATGCACTTGGATACCTGTAATTTCATGATAACAGACCATCTAATAAGGGAATCACTTAAGGAAACTATTTTCTAAGAAGAGGTAAAATTTAGTCCATTTTTGTTCAGCTTTCCTGTAATCTTGATATAATGTTTAAATTTTTCTTATTATCTTAATCTAAAATAGTCATTTCTAGTATTATAGAAAAGATAGAGATAATGATGGATTATTTAATGATTTATTTGAGGAATGTATTGACATAAACCCATAGAAGGTATTCGATGGATTAATAAATAAATCGTAATTAAGTGCCGCTTCAAAATATTAACGAACTACAGTAATTCAATTCATCATGCAATTGGTTTAGCTATTTAAAATTTCTCAGTTAATTTATTGCTTGACATTCTATCAGCTCTATCGTGCAAAAATTTGTTTTCGTTTCTTTAAAAACTGGTAAATTTTTTAAATGCATGATAATCCAAATTCTTAAAATACTTCAAATTAATATCTTTGTATCTCAGACGTTTTTGAAGTTCTTTTATGTCGCATTTGCATGGAACGCAAAATATAGGAGATTGCGAAACTCGTAAAATATTTCAACCAGCTGAAATCCCTCTCTAAAGCTATCCACATATGATGGTAGGACTTCCTGGCAAGTGTGTAAGACACAATTTTCTATAGTGGTGGATGCGAATGGATGGGATTCAAGCTAAGGTCTGTTATCTCGCCGCTTCTCCGAGAGCAGACGCGGCAAATATCCTCCAAATTCTAGATGATTTAAACAGATAAGTCAACGCCTGAAGACGGAATAGGAGAGACAAGAACCGATGCTAAAATGCTGAATCTGCGGTGCTGAAGGCCATGTACAAAGAAACTGCAGAACATCCCAGGGTACAGAAGCTATGATCGCTCCCAGCAAGAACCACGGAAACTAATTATTGGCCATCTTGCCAGGTTGCCAGATAATGTAAAAGGTGCCAGATAAAGTGTAAAGGTTGCCAGATAATGATGAGCCCCATTTCAAAGCACTTCCGATTTCTGCAGTGAGTGGCGGCAGTAACGAAATCTTCATCATAGGGCATATCAATGGTCACAGGAGCGAATGTTACCATCATTCGAAAAGATGTGGCTGAACAACTGGAAAATCATCTGGATGCTGCTCTGTGTTACTCTCCAGAGTGTGTCCGGGGAGAAGATCGACATCGACGGAAAATTACACGTTAACATCATGTTTGAAATGCCGCCTACCATCACGCGGCATTATGTAGTAGATATTACGGATCCTTCCATACTCGTATTGGATATCGTATAACAGAATTTTTATTTTTTGCATCCATAGCCGAAAACAGAAATTTCCGGTACGGTGCATTGCAATATCCCAAGAATTCTAACACCGCGCCTGGAGTACTAGTAGCCATGGCACTCGTCGACTTATCGAAAATATTTATGCCGGTGAGAGTTGCCAACGTCAGTGATAAAGTTAAAATCATTAGGAAAGGTGAAGTGGTTACAGAATGAACTCCAGTGACCAGCGTTTAACGAAAGAGTTACCCTCCAGATTCCGTGTCTTCACATAGCATTACATCGGAATTATTACAGAATGCACAATTACTTGATGAAGAGAGTGTTGCCGAAAGTGTCATTCATTAATTTAAAGACGTTTTCTCCCGCTCGGCTTCTGACGTGGGAGGCCCTTCAGCGGCCGAGTGGTTAAAGTCTTTGAATACTGGTCGTTCGATCTGGGGTTTTCGAATCTCGGCGAACGGGCTGGCTGCATGTGCGTTTTCGTCGTTTTTTCCATGTGTAACGTGCATACGAGCCAGTTTGCCTTAGCAGTCCTATCTTAGGCAGATAGCACTTGTGTGCTTTGCCGTAATCGAATAAACCGGGCAATAAACGAACCTTCTAACGTGAGTCGAACCAGATCGAGACAGCATAGAATCGATAGCGGTGATCATCCACAAATCCATCAATATCAAAGATGTCTACCGATTACTAAACAAGAAAAGGTAGGAAGACTTCTAAAGGACATGCAAGAAAGCGATGTCATCGAGCCATCCGCAAGCCCATGTACATCTTCCATCGTACTGGTCAGAAGGAAAGGCGACTCAACTAGACTTTGCGTTGACTATAGCCGGTTAAACAATGTTACGAAAATAGCTACCCTCTTCCTAGAATTGGCGACGCTGTGGAAGCAAGTGGTTTTCGACACTTGATTAAAAGAGTGGATATTTGCAGGTGGACATACATATTGATGACCGAGAAAAGACGGCTTTTACTACGGGACAAGGACTCAGGAAATTCAAGGTGATGCCATTTTGACTATGTAGAGCACCGGCAACATGTGAACGCCTCATGTAGACTGTGTTGGGAAGCCTTTTCTACGAAACCTGTCTGGTATACCTGAATGACATCATCATCATCGGAAAGAGTTTTAAAAACATCCAGTTGGACTGCAAGAGTTTAATTTAATAATAAAACACACTCCGGGGAAAGAAAATATAGTTCCAGATACTCTATCAAGAATCAAGATCGATGAAAAGGGAAACACAATTAGATGTACGATGTTAACCGCTAAAATAATTGAATCCTGTGAAACAATACTTTGCGAATTAAAAACGGACCCTGAATTCAAAGCCATTACTATAGACTAGAAGACCCCGAAAATTTTGAACATGTAGACTTGACGGTATTCGCAATAGGGCGGCCCATTATGAAATTTGCCAACTGTATCGTTACCAGTATTTCCCCTATGGCCTCTTATCCATGGTATATGATTATTTAAATTATCTGTTACGTTAGAGAGGTTATTAATGACATAAGCAAGACAGAAGATTGATTTTCTCGGTTAGAGTTATCGCCTGACAGACGATAGTGATGACCTCTATTGAGAAGCCTACATTAACTTCGGTTTTGTCCTTCGACTGCAAGATTTTCCTGACGACAACCGAAACCTTCTTCACTATCAGCGTCATAATAGCCGTTAGGGAGGTGTTGGTAGGCTTATCCAAACCTTCTCTCTTGGATGTAAAAATCGGATTAAGTTCTGAGGTATCCGGATCGGCTGTAATCGTTCCAGATCGATCAAATCGGCTTTTCCATATGGATAGTATCACGGAAAGTAATTTCCTCGGGTTGATTCCCACGGCGAGAGTTTTCTGTCAGCACAATCACCTCATCGAGATAAAAAAAAATAAAAATTCCTTATGCTGTTCTTTTCGGCAGTATTTTTATCAAACATGTTAATGATTTGGAAGAATTGAGATCGTTACAAAAATATGAAACGTTTATCGGAAGTGAGATTATACACACAGGACCTAATCTACGGACTGATGATGAAGTGTAAAAAAGTATTTTATTCTAGCACCACACTTGGAAAAGATTCTAACAGAATCTGAGATCTAAATATAACTAATAGAAATTAGGAAAACATTTATCGCAAATCCGGAACCCAATTGGTAATACGAGCACAAGGGGGCGGTTCCAAAAAGATTTGTTTGACCTCAGCTAATAATTATAAAAGTAAAATAAATATTTAAAATACATTCCCAATAGTTGCTCAGAACTTGTGTAAAAACTAAAAATAACCTTGAGACGTCATAAGAATCCCCATGGACATGTCGAGATCTTAAAACAGGACTTCGTGAATTAAAAAAAATCAAATCAAAAACTTTTTTCAAAATACAAAATATATTGTAATATAATAAATTAAAAAACTGGATAAAAGAAAAAAATTTGATATTACATGCAAATGTTAAATAGTTTCTCTTAGCAGAAGTCGTTAAAGAGGAAAATGGATCATAAAATAAATTACACGATGAAAATAATGTTTACACTGCGCTGCTGGTCTTCATGTAAGGTACGTGCCTGGCAACTTGTAAGGTTTTAGTTAAACTAACAAAGTTTTATTTTAATTTAAATCTTTCTATCACTTCTCATTTTCAACTTCCCGTTAGAAGTAGTGCGTTTTTCAGCTTTATGCTAATTTGAAGTGGAGCCAAGTTCTACTTAAACGAAAGGTAGAAACCTTTCAGTGTAAGAGAGCTTTTAGTCTCAGATCACGTTCACGATATTCGACTTTCGCCTGACTAGCTAGCATTTAAATTCTAAGCCATTGCGCTTTACGTGATTGCTTATTGAAATAATTCCAAGTGCGTCAGTATTAGTAAATCTTGCTAGCACTATTTAGTTAGAGGCCAACCTCGGGTTATAGCTCTGCGAGCAACGACTATTTAATTTCTATTTAGCTTTAGTTTTAAATTTATCTGATTGGTCATTTTAGACCCAAGTGTAATCTTTTACTTTCTGTATCCCTCCCGAGTTGGGAAGTGGTTGTAAATAATTGTGATCTAATAAAAGAGGATTTTAAATCCTTTTCAAGTACAGTTCTTCTGTCACTTAATCACAGTATCTACTACCAGAACATAGCTGCATTCAGCTCCCTGTTCCAGATCAGGATTTTAAGCTCTCACGAAGAGGTTTTCAAAGAATATGCGCCGAACACTCAGTCCTGACACTGGCGTCCGAAGAAAAATAAGAGGATGGCCTGAAAGACAAGAAAACGAACCTGAGATAGCTGCTGTATCTGTCCAAAATCCTGAGATAGCACCTCCTGGCCTAGAAGGATTTGGCTACATCGTAAAAACCATGCGGGCAGCTATGAAGCCAGCGGCAAGCTTTGACGGCAAGACAGCCGTAATTAATTTCCTGGAAAAGCTAGACTCCCATTTCATGCTATATCTAGTGCACGAATTTCAGAAAATCTCTCTTGCCACCAGCGCTTTGAAGGGCCAAGCGCTAAATTGGTTCAAGTGTATCGGAAAGAATCTCTTGGGGGAACCGGGAAGCCCCACATACACGTACTAAAATTTCAAAAATTCCTTGGTGAAAGCATTTCCTGTAGTACGAGATCGAGCCAGACTGGAAGCGGAACTTTTCAGTCGCTATCAAGAAAAAATAGAAGATTTGTCAAATTTTATTTTGAGAAAAATTCAAGTTTTCAAGCTTGTGTATGGAAGTCGCCCGGATCCTGAAGTTATTCAAATTATACTTCCTAGGCTACTGCCCCAAGTTCAAGATTTCATCGAGCTAAGAAACGCAACGACGTTAGACAGATTATTTGAGCTCGCCGTACAATTTGAAAGCCGAAGAACAGCAAACAACGAACGACGTCGCCAATTTGAGCGAAGAAGTCAGTGGAGTTCGCCTAGACCCCAGCAGAAGCAAAACCAGAGTTTCGAGAATAAGGCGAAGCAATGACCGAAGAAAGAGGTATCTCCTAAATCGAGCGGCGAACGAAGGGAATTCAATAGAAGAACAAGCAAAGATGCCTAGGGCAACCAGAATAAGAAGAATTTAAACTAAGATGGATTTCTTCGAGGAAGGTGAAGAAGTCCGAAGCAACGCAAAACCCTTCCACAATTAATTTAAACATCGTGGTCGTGAAAAATTTGAGTTTACCGAAGATTGAAGTTCTAAATAACAAATTACCGGCGACAGCTCTGTTAGATACAGGGGCCCAAAACAGCTTTATCTCAGAAAGATTTTTCAAGAAGCACTTTCGCCGTTACAGAATTTTTACTGCAAGAGACACGGATGTCATAGCGGCCCAAGGAGAGAAGTGTAGCTGTTTAGGGAAAGTGTTGTTGTTCGTGCGTATCAACGACGAGCAGGTAAAAAATTTATTTTATATTGTGCGAAACCTGCAAACATGATATATTCTGGGTGTGGATTTTTTTAGATTGGCAGAAGAGAAACTAGATTTCAAATTAGGAGAGTTAACACTAAATATGAAACCAATAGCACTCAAGAATGATAAGCCTCGCAGATAGACTTGCAGCACTTACAGGCAGAAGAACTAGAAAAACTGCAGTGCGTGGTAAGTGAGTTTTCAAATTTATTTAACGATGTACCGGGTTTCACACAGGTCGTAAATCATAATATTAAAACGGGGGATGCTCAGTCAGTTAGGCAAAAGCCCTATCGCTACGATAAAGTTAAAGAGGAAATAATTGAATGCCATATTAAAGACATCCTGAAAAATAAAATCATCACGCCGATTTCTAGCAGTTATGCTAGCCCAGTAGTTTTATGCAAGAAAAATAATGATTATCCGATTACGCACCCGAAGCGGTGGCGTTTTGCTATAGATTATCGCAAGTTAAATTCCGTCACAAAATATTTCCTCTACAACGTACATGACCACATTAGATCTTACGAGTGGCTATTTTCAGATTGGGGTAAAACCCGAAGACGTCCCCAAAACCGCGTTCGTAACTAAGTCTGGCACATACGCATTTCTTAGAATGCCTTTTGGTTTATCCGGCGCGCCGGCAACTTTCCAAAGATGTATGGACATCGTCTTAAGACCGGTCCTTGGTAAAAGTACGTTCATATATTTAGACGATATTATAATTACGAGTAGTAATCTAGAACAACACTTACAAGATTTAAGAAAAGTGTTTTCATTGTTAAATGAAGCTGGTTTGAAGATAAATGCGTCCAAATGTAAATTTGCCGCAAAAGAGTTACGTTATTTAGGATTTAAAATTTCTCAAAATAGAATCGAAACGGATCAGTCAAAGATAATAGCTATAAAAATTATCCTGTTCCTAAAACAGCAAAGTTATCGTCGTTTCTTGGGATGTGTTCATACTATCGGTCCTTCATTAAAGACTTTGCCAAAATAGCTGAGCCGCTGCTAAAGTTGAAAAGAAAGAAAGCGAGGTTTTCGTGGTCAGCAGAAGACAACTTGGCGTTTCAAAAACTGAACGACGCATTGACTCAAGCTCCCGTCTTAAAATTTCCGGACGGGGATAAAGGATTAGAAACTTCAGCGGACACTTCAGATTTTGCGATTGGGGCAGTGCTTTCTCAAAATGGGCAACCCCTGGCCTTTTTCAGGCGTGATTAAAGGAAACCCAGAGAAACTATTCGGCCACAGGAAGAGAAACTCTCGCAATGTTATCAGCAGTACATAAATTTCGTGTTTTCTTTAGTTCTCCAGTAACTGTATATACGGACTACGCGGCGGTCACCAGACTCTACTCTGGGAAAAATTAATTACCCAGATTAATAAGGTGGGCACTTAAATTACAAGAATATGATCTAATAATTAAACATACGCCGGGAAAAGAAAATGTTGTGGCAGATGCTTTAAGCAGAATTAACTTAGATGAAAATGGAAATATAGTTAAAATAGCCATGCTGACATCCAAAGTATTAGATTCTCGTGAAACAGTAATAGCCGAACTCAAAAAAGATCCGGAGTTCAAAAATATATACAATTATTTGGCCGACCCTGAGAATTTCAATCATCCGGATATTGTGCCGATAAGAAATAGGGCCGAAAATTACGAATTAATTGACGGACTGTTATTCTATACGAAAGCTACTAATGAGAATCATGAATATAGACCGGTTATCCCAGCTAGCATGAGGTTGAATGTATTAGAAGAGTTGCATGATTGTGCCATTTCGGCTCATTTAGGTATAAGAAAAACTGTTCAGAGAGTTCGCGAGGCAGTTTTCTTTCCAGAACTGCAAAAGTTTACTAGGGCGTATGTCCAGTCGTGCCCAACATGTCAATTAAATAATTATGTTAATTTCCGCCCGGCCGGGTTCCTAAATAGTATTAAATCAGAATTCCCAAATCAAATAATAGGCATCGATTTACTTGGACCTTACCCTCGAAGTAAAGTTAATAAAAGCCGATATCTTTTAGTTATAGTGGATCATTTTAGCAAATGGTTAGAGTTAATTCCGTTAAAACGCGCGTCTGCAAAAATTGTAGTAGATTTAATTCTAAATAAGTATATTTTAAAATACGGGGCGCCCCTAAAAGTTATTTCAGACAATGGTCCTCAGTTTGTGAGTAAAATGTTTGAGGAAATGTGTGCAAAACTGGGCATACGTCACCTAAAGATAGTCCCGTATCGTCCGCAGTCAAACATAGCGGAACGGGTTCCTGGGATAGCCATATAAATGAATTTGCATTTGCCCTTAGGACCGCCAAACACGATACTACACAAAAAACACCCACTGAACTGTTTCTTGGAAGAAAAATTTTGACTCCCTTAGATAAACTTTTCTTTGTCCAGCAAAGGGCAGAAGAATTTAAAATGACGGACATACAGAATTTGATACGGGAAGCTACCGGTAATATGGAAATGGCCCAGAGGAAGCAAAAATTATATTATGACCAAAAGAGAAGAGGGATCAAGTACAATGTGGGAGATGAAGTTCTGAAAATAAAACATAACTTGTCAAATGCTCCAGAAGAAAAGGTGGGGAAATTTTTTCCGCGTTTTGAAGGCCCTTTCATAATTGAGAAAGTTACACAGGCAGTGGTTATATTAAAAAGAAATGATGGGCAAAGAATCACGGCGAATGTGGATCAAATCAAGCCGTACTATAATAGAAATAAAATGCCAGTATTTAAAGATTTTTTTCCAGGATCCGAGGCAACCCATTCTCACGGAAGATGTACTTCAGCGAAAACAGCAGGAACTAGCAACAATGGCATCGAAAAGACAGAAAAAGAAAGCTCCCCCTCAACAATGTAGAAGAAATAAGAACCAAAAATGTGAATTTAAAAGAAAGACGGATGATGCAGGTGCAAGTAATAAAAGACGAAAGCAGAATGGGCAAGGAAAGCCCAAAATAGCCAAGAGGACTGCGGAAGCATCGGAGAGGTGCCTGAGAAGCAAGCAGCCTCGGTTGCAGGCTGAGGATCAACGTCCCGAATGCAGTAGGAACCAGGAGCTGCGACGAACGAGGGCCCAGGAGCGAAGGGCCCAGTCCAGCAAACGCCCAGCAGATCATCTTCCACCCCAGCGCAAGTACCCCAAGATGCAACGAGGGAATTATAAAAGGAAAAGAGATGAGCAACAAGCTGGGAATGACCAACATCCAAAGGCAAGGAAACTGGCCTAAACTTCAACTTACCCAACTTTCAAGGATTGGGCCAAGAAAAGGATGACTGACCACAACAAGATAAGTAGTATTTCTTATTCCAACGTTTAGTTAATTTTCGAGTGTACTGCAAGTTGCAGGGTCGATTTTACCTCAAGCGAGGTTGAGTTTTACGCCAAGTGGGCGATAAATAATTACTTATCTTGAAAACTTTTTTGTTTAAAATTGTAATTCTGCAAAGATTTAAAATTACTTAATGTTTGTAAAGTAGATTCTGAAGCATTGTAAATAGATTAGTTTTGTAAAAGCAATGAATTGCTGAAAAAAAATGTTAACTAAATGATTTTGTATTATGCTTTGTCGAGAGACTTGTAAAATTTCTAGAATGAAAAGTCGGAAAATGGAAGAACACGATTTAGTCTATGGACTATTATTTCAGTGTAATGTGATGTTTCAGAAAAGTACCTTGAGAAAAGAATGGGAAGCACTTGCTGTAAACTTAGAAATTTACCTACATTTGTATTTCATGATTGCTATGAAATTGTTAAGTTTCATAAAATGTAACAAATGGTATTATGCTATCAATGCATGTTAGGTGCAAAGTCAATGTGAATGAAGCATTCTATGTGCAAACTGCGAATTGTATGCATGAAAAGTTAAAGTTTGAGTAAATTTAGAATGCAAGTGTTAAATAGGCTCTCCACCAAATACACTTAAAGTGTTAAACATGAAACTAGTTAGAACCTCAGGTTTAGCTGGTTATAGGGCGTCTTTTGAGGTCTCGTATGTCAAGTTCTAACTAATGTTAGTCGACCGTAGGTGGGAGATTTGAACACTCCCGAACACAGAAAAACCCGAAATGGCGGTTTGATTTTCATCCAACACCGGTGAGAGAACATTGGGGGAAGAATTTAATTTTACTTGAATGATAAATGTGTGTGTGTGAGAATTTACACGGGTAAAAAAATAAAGCCTGTTACCTAGAAATTACTGTTATTATGTTGTACTAAAATTTCTTTCCTTCCAGATTTTACTGGAAGGAGTAAGATGTAGATGAAAAAATATACAAAAAACAGATGAAGAGTTATATACAAAGCAAGTTTCGTCTGTAAATTTTTCGCCAATAACTATTGTTTTGTAAGGGTTGGCCTAAGTTTAGAAGAGTTAAATTTTGAGTATTTTGTGGTAGAATTGCAAGTTTCATCATGGTCCGTTTGGACCACAGTAGTTCAACGTTTGCAATTCTGGCGGGAAGTATGTAAGGTTTTAGTAATTTAAATCTTTCTATCTCTTCTCATTTTCAACTTCCCGTTAGAAGAAGCGCACGTTTTCAGCTTTATACTAATTTGAAGTGGAGCCAAGTTCTATTTAAACCAGAGGTAGAAACCTCTCAGTGTAAGAGAGCTTTTAGCCTCAGATCACGGTCACTCTATTTGACGTTCGCTTGACCAGCTAGCATTTAAATTCTAAGCCGTAGCGCTTTACGTGATTACTTATTGAAATAAATCCAAGTGCGTCAGTATTAGTAAATCTTGCTACGCACCATTTAGTTAGAGGCCAACCTCGCGTATAGCTCTGTGAGCAAAGATTAATTTAATTTCTATTTAGTTTTAGTTTAAATTTGATTGTTCATTTTAGACCCAAATGTGGTCTTTACTTTCTGTATCCCTCCCGAGTTGGGAAGTGGTTATAAATAATTGTGATCTAATAAAAGAGGATTTTAAATCCCTTTCAAGTGCAGTTCTTCTACCACTTAATCACAGTATCTCCCACCAGAACATAGCTGCATTCAGCTCCCTGTTCCAGATCAGGACTTTAAGCTGTCACGAAGATGTTTTCAAAGAATATGCACCGAACACTCAGTCCTGACAAACTCAGCGATGTAGGGTTAGATCGTAGTTTTTTAAAAGCTCGTGCAATTACAAAAAATTAATTCATTGAAAAGATGCTGTTATTAAAATAAATAACATCATAAATAAAAAATAAATTAGCATTAAATGTTTAGATTTTGAATTAAAAATAATTGCATATTGAATGACTAGATATTTATCAATAATAAAATAAAAATAATTAAAAAATGATGTCATCTTAAACACGTTTTTCCAGAAAAAAGTGCCGCTGCCGCAAAATTACTTTCCATAACATTCGTCGTTTATCACAAGTGTCATGCAGTCTGGCAAAGTCATATTTAATGGTTTAAGAGTTACGCGATTCCAAGTTGGCAGCGGTGATATCATATCCGTTTGTTACTTGATCCAAGATGGCGGAGGGAAATCGAAGGAAGGGGAATATTGTCATTTTTAAAAAAGTCAGATATTTGACTTTTAGTTTTAGTTTAACTAAGAAACATGAGTGTTAATGAGTTTTTGAATATTATTGCAATTTAAATTATAAATTATTGATTTCTCTATTTAAAATTTATAAACAATATACAGTAAAAATTTGCCTTTCTTGTGAATTTACATTTGTTAACAGAAGTTAATCAGTTGAAAAATTATTTGCAAATAAGCGTATATTTTCATTAGAAATGGCGAGATTTCTGGCTTTCAAAAGCTACTTTTTAACTACGATTTCAAACAAGGTCGGCCACTTAAAGGTTTAATCTTGGTCGCACGTCCGGTTACTGAAGGGTTGAAAACCGTTCGCAAAGTGTTGCTACTTTTTTTTTTTTTTTTAGTTCAAAGGGACAAATTTGCCCAGAAGGACTATTAATTTCGTTATGGTATTTTGCGTTGATACACTAAAAGCGTTGTTTCACTTGTAGAGACTGTGGTATTTTGAAAATGGGAGAGATGAAAAATGAGCAAATGAGCAGTGCTCTCGCGGGGACTCGAATCACGGACCTATCGAATGCGCGTCGAGCGTGCTGTCCACTACACTACGAAGGCATGCGAAGAAGGAGGGAGAAATACCTTATACATTTTTCAAATTTTTTTCCACCAAATATTATCGCCCTGTGCTATATTTAAAGAAATTGAATAATGAAAAGTTTGCATGAATGTATGTATGTTATTCGCATAACAACGGTACCTAGAGCCATGAATATTTTATTATTGAACGTTTCCACCCGAATAGGGGCATCTGAAAGCCCAAATTTGAAGTTTGCAATTTGTTTTATTATCGACTTAATATTTTGTAAAACTTTAACGAATTTTTGATTAACAAACTCAAGGATTTCAAAGCGAGCAAAGGCAACTTTGTACAGAAAAAAAATTTTTATCCCCAGCGCGCGAGACTATGATTGGAAATTCTAACGTTATCCTCATTTTAAAGTTATTTTGCGATATTGCTCTTGAACTGAATTTTATGGTTTAAGTGCGAAGAACATGCTATTTAATATTTAAAGGTAACACACAAAATGTTAATAAAAGCCCCCTTTGGGCGTAATTTAAAATCTGAAACCTTTCAGTTTTTTTTTTTTTTTTTTTTTTTTTTCTTTTTTTTTTTTTTTTGGCTTGGATGGCGTCGACGAAAGAGATTGAATTGAAATAAGGTCAAAGTAGATACCTCGCTGAGGAGTTAAAACCCTGCATCGTAACTCAGTTAAGATGTCTAAGTAATCTTAACATCTCTCTCGGTGGTAGGAAAATCCGATTCTGTAATACCAGCCAAAAATCCAACGAAGATGCGGCTAATGAAGGAAATCCTGATTCCTCAACATCCTTTTCCCGACGGCGGAGCGGAGCTTCTTTCCCTCGGCCATTTCTCTAGGCGGACTCGTAAACTTCTTTCCGGCGTAAGAGATGCCGAGTACTCATCAGTTTCGATCTCGGTATCTCATCTGGATATCTACTCTATACCTATATACATTTTTAGGTAGTAGTATCTATATCAGATATACTCTATATCTGTAGCAGACTGGCCCTTTTGCCAACTCACGTACCAGGGCCAAGATGCTCTCCTTTCCCGGTGAGGTCCATTCGTCATCTGTTCCATCTATTGAGATCAGTTCTTCAGTTAAGTAAATAATAGCTTCTGTTGTTTGCACGATGCTCCACATGTGTAGAGAATTTTCTTTTTCTGTTGTTTTTAAGCACCCACTGCCTGTGATTACTTTGAAATTTTTGACCGTATTGTCCTACTTCATTAAGAAATGCTAAATATTAATCTCTATTATTTTATCTCTCGGGAGTAAAATATACTTGAAATGTTTTAATTTTAATTGAAGGGCCATGACAAAAAGAAATAACTTTGATGTAAATAGGTTGTTATTTGATCCCTGCCATCAACAATGTTGCTGACCAGGTTGTCATCCTCAAGCATAATTGAATTTTCTAGAACGCAACGCAATGATTTAATTGGTACATTTTAGTTAAGTTAATAAGGTGTTTTGGAGAGTTTCAAGAATCACTACAAAACAGTATCGAGCTGCATGAGTAATTCTTCAAATTCAGTGTTTCTTCTTTTCAAAGAGTTATTTCGAAAAGCAGCACAGTATTGAATTTTGAGCTTTCAATATAATACGCAAAATAATTAAGAGCTAAATTATAACTGCATTATTATTAAGAAAACAATAAATTCAAACTCCATTTACGGGATGCGTTGATTACCGAAGGTCAAGAAATCTAATCTATGTGAAGTTCTCTTCGCCCTACAGCACGGGATCCGATTAGAGTAAAGGCTGATATGCATATTTATCATAATACGTTATTTTTCCTCTTTAGGATTGCATTTCAGATAATGGCATTCGCTGGAGAGCGCCTTTAAGTTATTACCTCATTAGAGGTGTGTTTAGATTTCCCTGTGCCTTTGCTGCAGAATGACGTTCAAACCTTTGCCCTTCTTATTAAAAACTTTGACGCCGGAGATGGAGACAAAAGCGATTTTAGAACTCGGAGAGACGCCTGAAGTAAAACAAGATTCATTAGAAGAACTGAAGAGACTCATTAGAAGTAAATACATTTTGAATTTCTCTTTTATTATTATATATACTTAGCTGTTAATAATCACATTATTTGCCTTTATTATTTAATCAGTACTAAATGTCAGTTCAATTACAATCGTATTTAAAACCCTTCAAGCTCTGATACCAGCATTCTCCCAACTATAGTTCGAATTATATAGAAGCCATTCAAGTTGTAACCTTTAAAGTGACTCTTGCTACGCATAGTAATCGTATAACGCATTTTCTGTGTAATACGGGATAACAAACGAATCGATTTTCTTACATGGTAACGGAAAATGAATTTTCGAACTTGCTTTGTTAAATTTGCTACCATATTATATAATTGTATTAATTTCAAATATTTATCTGAATTGAAATTAAAATTATTTCTTTTACACTATTAAAGCGTAAACGAAGTTCACTTAGGGTCTTCTTGTAAATCATTTAATTTTTAAAATGCTAGTCTTCCAAAATATTTCAGTTTATAATTCTTTATTTTACTTCAGCAAAACGACGAATAAAATTAAATCAAAGTTCATTTTTTGCCAACTTCCCTTTATTGCTACGAAATGACTACTGTGTGATTGTATATCTAACAAATCAGAAGAGAAATCCAATTTGAAACTTAACTCCCGAGTAACTCCAACGTAAAACTTAAAAGTTGGCGGAACAAAATCCACCTTAGTTAGAGGTAGATTTTAAATAAAACTTTAGCGATTTCGAGGACCACAAACACAGGTCCATCTTTTCTAGAAATAATGTTTTTTTCTTCTGAAGAGTAACTTGTGTCTGATCCCCCCCCAACTCGAAATCAACAGAGTACTCAAATTCTACGCCAAAATAAGCTGGCGAAAAGTCCAAAATTGTATGTATTTTAGGCTTGAAAAGTAATTATGAAATGGTGGCTTTTCTTGTTGCTAATTTTTAGAGAATTTAGAAACTTATTAGAAACTACTCTAGATTAATAAATAAAACGTAAATCTCTTTACAGTATTAAAATTGAAGAATGATATTATAAGCTTAATTGTGAATTTAAAAATATTGTGAAAATTCTTCTTGAAGTTTCTGGTACTATTGGCTATAAATCTAAATTTCTAAATTTTGTTGGATTTTTGTGAAATATTGGTAAGGCATAAAGATTGGCAAATCTGTTGTTTTAGGGAAGAGAAAAATTCTCCTTTTTTTTTTTTTTTTTTTTTCTTTTTTTTTTTTTTTTTTTGTTAATAACTGTTTTTTCTTTATTTTTGCAGATACTATAGGTAGAAGAATTTTTTAGTTCATTTTCAATTAAATCATCGTAGAATTTCTTCCATAATATACTGAAATTATTGTTTGCTTTATCAATTTTGGGTATGGTAAATTGCTTTCTTAATTGCAAAAACTTCAGAAGTAAATTTTTCTACTTTTTAATTATTTTAAGTCCTTGATTTTTTCCAATTCTCATTTTTATTTGAGTAACAACCTCATTCTTCCATTCTTTAAATAGATGTGAAGGTAAACTAACTTTCAAGATGAAATATTTAATATCTGGTGCAATGTAATTTATTAATGAATTTAATAGGTCTAAACTTCCTCCCTTTTTTCATAACAGTCTAATCTCTTGATATTGAATAATGTCCAGATTTCCTCTTATAATATGCTTGGGCTCTTCATCAACAAATGGCAGAAATTTTTCTTCATTACAAAGTCATGGTGCTGCAAAATCTTCTTCATTATGGTTAGAAATAAAACTACTTAGTTTTTTGTTGTTCTTGAAGCAAACCAAAATTTTAGAATTTATTGCAGGAAATTTTTGTTGTGCTTGTTTAAAAATCTTATGAAGTTGAAAATCATCATAATTTTTATATAGAAAGCTAATGGTACAGAATTTTTTTTATATCTTTTTAAGTAACACAATTGAATTTGAATTTTATGAAATCAAATACTAAATCTTTAATGAGATTATTTCCTTTGAATTTATCTTTGACAAAATTTTGAATGATAATAGGATGTCTGTGAGGTAGGGAATGAAGGTAGTTAAGAATATTTTTTTGAAATGTTGCTTTTCAAATAAATTTTGAAATTTTGACTGTGGAATATTAGTATTAAAAGAAGTTTTAACTTTTTTGCTATTTCCTCTGTACCTCTTCGCGTATTTATACTGAAAAGACTGAATTGTTCGTAAACGGTAGCATAAATAGGAAGATTTACTATTAATACAAGAGTTTAATCCATAGGGATAAAGCGTTCTTAACTACAAATCATGAGATTGTTTAAAAAATCTATTTTTAAGATTAGGTACTATATCTAAAATTTTGATAGTAATATTATTAAAGGCGTGAATTTTAAAATGTTCAAGTTCTTTGGTAGTGGTATTATTACTATTTTTGCTGTTTGAAAAATTTTTAATGTGAGATCTATGGTTGTTTATTCTCATGTAAAGTTATTTTTAGTTTTTGCCCTATGTTAACTAGATTTCGTGTGTTACTCATGCTCACTTGTCTGACAAAGTCAGACCAAGCCTACGAGAATTCTCGTTTCAAGGAGCGCAAGATGGAGAGCACCCCGGGGGGACGGGTCCGAAGGTCTCCCACCCCTCTCCCCATCTTCCAAACCACATGAGAGGACTTTCGGCTCGCCGCATATTAAGAGTGCCGCACCGACACTATACATTTACAAATATCCATGCCTTCTCCGGGATTCGAACTCGGAGAACTAACCACTATACCGGTTGGGCGGCAGATTTCACGTATTGCATGTAATAATGTAAGTGCAGTTAAATGTTTTTCATAGTGTATGCTGTTTTATTAGGGTTGAGAAGAGTATCATTATGTCTAAATATTAATCAGTTGGAACTCTGATATTCCTTAATTTCAATATTCTTTTTACTAGGAATTAGGGGGCTAGCCTAAATTATAGTAAAGTTAATAGAGGAAAACTTTAACCCTTGTCTTTCTTATGTTAGAGTTCTAATCCCTAAATTTGTAAAACTATTAAAATAGCATGAGCGCTAATAGCTGCTTGTTGTATTTCATAATTACAAAACAATTTTTCATAAAACAAAATATAAACATGCCTAGTATTTTCGTACATTAAGCTGCGGAAAAATTATCATAAATGACATAAAGTAAGAAATTTAGAACTAATTTTTCGTATATACATGTGTGGTATTTTGTCTTTGTCTGCGGAACTTCTTTATGTCGGACAACGCATTGTCTCATATAGTTGAGTGGTCAGTGCGCTGGAGTGCGAAGGAAATGTTTGCGAGTTCGAACCTTACCTGTATCAACTGTAAATTAAAGCTAGCTTTTCTCATTTTGAGTGTTAGTTGGTTGGCAAAGTTATACCCTAACATGTCCGACGAAACTGCGCTACTTTTTGCTTTTCCTGGATGGCCTTTTTGACTGCTTTGGGTGTTCTTCGACGCTCTACAGTGGATTACTATGGAGGGGAGATCTGCAAGTGAAAATATTCCTGTTTGTGATAGTGTTTTACCGCCGGAAAATACACCTCGTGGTGAAAATGGCTCAGGTAAGCCTAACACGTGGGCTGAAGCTACGGAAGCTGCGCTTGAAAATGTGGATACGCAAGCTGATATTAGTGCGCCCTGTGTGTCAAACAAGTGTGATGATTATGATTTTATTGAAAATTGAAAGAACTCGACCTTAATGATGCGGAAGTTGTCAAGAAATTATCAAGTCTGAATATTTCAAAAGTTAAGTGTTTCAATCCACATCGTGTTGATTTAGTGATCCAGCGCCTCGGCGTGTGTGTGAAAAAATTACAAAGTGCTGTTGGAAATTCTTAGCAATTATTCTTTCATGTTACACGTGATTTACCGGAAAATGTGGATAAGGACAATCTGTGTGTGTTATGTAAAATTCATAAGGATATCAAGTTATACCAGCAGTGTGCATCTTCGATCGAAGGTAAGTGAGCTATTTTACTTGCTAGTGGTGTTAGTTTAGAAAATGTTCTTGCTAATTCTAAGCATAAACGTAAAAATTCTGTTTAATTCTAATGTTAACTCTGTCAATGATAGTTTTCAAAACCCAACAAAAACGCCCAAAGGAGCTCGGCTTACCAAGCCTAAGGCCACGCTCGGTTTACAAAATAAGTTTGAAAATCTATCAGTTGATAATGATGTAAACAATGCTAGTGCTGATAATTTAATGTCATTAAATAATGATGATGTAAATGCTGATAATTCTATTGTAAATAATGATATGAATGTTGATAATGCAACACCCCAGGCAGGTTCAGATATATGGCACCCACAGTGGGATACTCAAACCCTCCCAATTATGGTTAGGCCCGGAGAGGGCATTATTTATTATGATTTTCTTAAATCGTTAGCCGAAGCGTTACCAGAATGCAAGTTCCACGGCCGGGTCACCGGTGGTTTTTCGAAAGTGGAACCTACTATGCCAGAGGATCATAGGATCCTAAGTAATTATTTTCTATTGAACTCTGTAGAACATTATGTTGTTAACCCAACGAACAAAAAGCCAGTAAAAGTTTTGATACGAGGACTGCCTATTGACGCAGAGGTGGCTACTACTACGGGGGCCTTGCTGTGCATTAAATTACAATGTGCACAAGGTAGTTCAACTAACCAAATTCAGAACCCAAACGTTAGTACCACTTTTTCAAGCCCAAATATCCTGATGAAAATCTGAACAGTATATATGATATTAAGTACCTTATGTATTTTTCTGTGATTATTGAAAAGTATGTGGCTAAAAACCAAGTTCCTCAATGTCACAATTGCCAGAAATGGCATCATTCATCGGAGAACTGCCACGTTGCGTCATGTGTCCAGGGTTTCATAGAACTGAAAATTGTGATCATGAGGTTCGCGTTGATACCCCCAAGTGGGCGAACTGACTCGGGCCGCGTGTCGCTTACTATCGTGATTGCCCTAAATTTCCCAGGTATAAAAAATCTGTCAAACCATCTGCAATTAACCCTTTTAGTACCGAACGATGATATATCGTCGTTCGGTACTAAAAGGGTTAAGCCAGGCATAACCTTTGCACAAGTTCTCAAACCATCACCCACCACAAGCAAGGTCGTACCCGCCACTGCGTTTGCCCCCAAAGTGTCTGTGGTTGCCGTACAAGTCAGTCAGCTAAATAATCAGAATAATAGTAATGTTAATGTCAATAGTCAAAGATCTGATTAAAAATACAGTAATAATGATAATAATTTTAATGATTTATTTGAATTACTAAAAGTTATGAAGGAAGTAGAAAACGCATTTGGTTACACCATTAGTAGCATTATCCATATTTATGAAAGTAAAATATTAGAATTAAAAAAATGTCCTAATATTATAGACTAAATTCAAATTCTGCACCTCATCCTTGAGGAAATTAACGGGTTAGGCAAAAATGTTTAATTAACTTAAAATTGTAATATGGAACGCAAATGGGTTGTACCCAAAAATTAATGAACTCCGTATTTTTATAAATGAGTATTGCCCCGACATTATTCTCATATAAGAATAGATGCTTAGTCCACAGTTTACTCTCTGCATAGCAAATTATTGCCAGTACAGAGCTATTATTGTTTAGTAGCAACAGGGTTGATTGGAGTTTCATTATGTCTTTAGAACAATCAGTTGGAGCTCAGACATTCCTTAATTTCAATATTATTGATACGAGCAAATAATAAAGTAATTAGTGTGCTACCCTAAACTACAATAAAGTTTATAGGAGAAATTTTAATCATTTGTCTTTGTGCTGTTTATTTTTAAAATCTAAGTTGATTAAAGTACTATAATAGTAAAAGCGCTAAAAGCAGCTTACTTGCAGTACAGCATCACAATTTTTTTTATTAAAAAAAAACATAATTTTTCAAATATTTGCGCGTAATATGCTGCTGAAAATTGATCATTATACGCAAAAAGTGAAATTCAATACCAATAAATTTCAAAATACCCTATAAATATTTAAAATACCGTATTGACCGACGGTCAATAACAATGGCTACCTTTTTATTACTTTAAATTTTACTTTTTAATTTTACGATTTAGAATTTTTACGGTTTAAAATAATATTTCTATACAGCTTATTAAAATATTTTTATTGAAATAGAAATACACTCTTTTGCCAAAAAATCGAAGCACCATGAAGGAAGTGGTTGTTTTTGATGAAACTGAATATGTGTATAGCTCATACACAGATAATAAAATGGTTTAAAAATCAAGGTTATAGTACCTGTTCACGGCTCAAAATCACCCATTGAGTGTTCAAATTAGTAGTTGGTCGAAACGCCCCTGACGGCAATGAATGCTTGAATTCGTCGAGGCAAGGAGTGGTATAGATTCTTAATGTTATCCTGCGACACATTCTGCCAGGCATTCATCAGTTCTCGCTCCAGGTCTGCGATATTTTGTGGTGCCGGAATTTTGCGGCCTACCATGTCCCAGACATGCTCGATTGGGGAAAGGTCTGGTGACCTAGCTGGCCAAGGAAGACTATCAACCGCACGGAGAGATATGCAAACGGTATCTGGCTTGGCATTATCTTGTTGGAAAATGGCCTCAGGATGACGTGTCATGAAGGGTAATGCAACCAGCCACAGGATGGTATGAACATATCGTTGAACTGTTAAAGATGTACGGAGGATGACTAAAGATGACCTACTGTCATAAGAAATAGCGCTCCACACCATCACACCAAGGATTAAAACTGTACGCCTTTGTAAAACAAAAGCTGATTGGGACCGCTGGCCCCCGTCCTCTCCAGACACGAACACGATGGTCATCTGCTTCAAGAGTGAAGCGGGATTCATTGCTGAACACTATCCGATGCCAGTCTGATGGCAGCCATGATGATCGGCGGCGACACCACTCCACACGACTCTGCCGATGTTGTGGGGTCAAAGGCAAACGTCTTAAACGCCACTGTGAGCGTAACCCCGTCCCAGACAAGCGCCGTGAGATGATGGACGGTATTACGGGAGGTATATACGTGGCTGTAATGCGTTGAATAGTCGACAATGATACCGTTGGGACGGTTCGGGCCTGGCGAACAGTCATCTTATCTTGCTTCGCATTTGTGCTCCTTGAACTTCCAGAGCCTTCATTTCGTCGGCAATTTCCTTGTAGCAACCATTGCTGCCAATATCTTTGCACAGCAGTGTCTGTACGCTTCAGGTGGTGGCCTATTGCTCGGTATGACCACCAGCTTCACGCAACCCTACAATGCGACCACATTCGAAGTCGTTTAGTTGTCTGTAAGGTCTTAAATATCGTCGTAATGGCATCTTTAGTTGCTTCTTTACGGAATTACAATGGCAGCAACAAAAAAAAGATGAATTTTCCACCTCTGTTACTGGTTTTATACTCTGCAAATTGCGCACTATAAATGCGCGCTATGATCGCAATTTCTGTTCATTTGCCTTGAAATTTTCGTCATTTGCTTGTTCGATCAAGATGTTTTTGCATACCAAATTTCGTCACGATCTCAAAACGTCTGGTGGTTAGATTTCTTTGCAAAAGAGTGTATAATGATATGAATGTTGAGGTCTGGTGTGTCTAGAGTGTATAAATAATATATACTTAAACGACTGATTCAAATTTATTCCAATAATTCATCGCGTTAATTAAATTTATGTTCCTTGGGAGATGATATATAAAAAACATTTATTCAAGCATTCGGCATTTTAAATTACTCATAATTAATTGTATCACAATTTTTTTGTGTCGCAATTTATAGTATTAAAAATATGTATATAAAGGAACTGCACACACTTCTTATAGTTTTTTTGAACTAATCCATGTAATATGATTACTTATATAACGCTATTATAGATATATATAGATGCAACGTCATGCGGCATCACCGGACTCCACCAATAGAGGCATTTTCCCTCGGACGACCAACAAAATCTGACAATATAGCTCCATCACAGACAGAGAAACAGACACGACAGTACCAGTATACGAGAAGCTAGACCCGCGCTGTACCCTTATGTAACTAGCCAATGAGATTAGAGTTCTTGGTGACATCAGATTGTGGGCGTGAACTTCTGTTACGCGACGCGATGGTCCTTTCGCAATTTTTACTAGTGACTGTAGTAGCGAATAAGTACGGCATATACTACGAATAACGTATGCTTTGTGTGTACTGCGATAAAAGTTTTAAGCACGAACTTCGACATGAGCTTAATCACATTAAATGCGGAGAAGAAGATTGTGTGGAAAGCTTCTCTACATAAATAAATTTTAGAGAAGCTGCATAAATATGAAAATATAAGTTTAAAGTTTAGATCTGTTATTCCCACCAAGACAATGTTTGTTTGTTAATACGCACCGTTCACTTATTTGAATACGCAGTGGAAGTATTACTTTAATTTTTTTTCCACTCATTTTAAGGAAAATAAAATTATTGAAAAAGTGCCATTTTCTCCTTTGCCGTGCTTGATAAAATAAATAAATAAAAAAGGGTGTAATAGTTGCACGATCAACTGTTGTTAATTTTTTCCGGATCTATGCGTTGTGAGAAATGTTATAAATCTTGTTCTTCTTTTATCATCTGTAATACCACAAGATTTCCATTTGCACATTACAAGGTTCTTATAACACTAACATACCAATTAGCCTTTATGCACCTGTTGCATATTTATGATACTTCAAAACTAAATTTATGGTATAACTTCATCACTGAATATGTAAATTTAATAACACTATATTTTTCATTGTCTTGGTTTTTAAAAATTGGGTACTCTTCTGTTATCGGGATCAGATTCAGAAATGTATGTATTGTGTGTATACATACATATATACGTGAACACATACATCTGTACATGATGCAAGGATTATGGAGATTTAATTGTATTAATTCTTTTTTTCCTTGCTTTCATACACCAAAATGTACATACCATTTTACAGTTTTCTTATCCCATATATTTTGCTTTCTTTCAGATATTTACTTATTTTGAATACATAAAATTGATCATACTTAGATTTCTATTATCTGCATTCAAATTTTTTTCAGTATATTTACCTTTCAGTTTGCATAACATGTTTTGTAGATTTTAAAGAATGAAACTTGGTAGATATGTTCTCAAACCATTTATTGGAATTCGAAAAAATAATCCTTTTTATGATACATGATTTTATCTCTTATTATCATAAATGTGAAGTTAGTGAACTAAAGAACTTACTGCCTAACAAACTTTTTCCTCTTCATATTTGTAATTAAAAACAAACAGCAGAAGAGAAGTTTTAAGTAATCCTCATCTTTAGTATATTTCCAAAGTAATCTTTAATGGAAGAAAAGTAAATGTGTAAGTTACACATTGAGAATGCAATTTTGCATACATGTGTTATCTTAATTGTATCCATTTAATTTGTCCACTGCAGTAATTCCAATTAAACGCAGTATGTTGCAAAGTATTGGAAGCATTGCACTAGTTTTCTTTAATGACTGGTGTTTGAAAATTCATTTATTAAAGAAGTGAAATATTGAAGAAGTGAAAACAGCAAAACTGTAATGTTCTCCTCTCCTCTTTCCACTGGACTCAACTCCCTTAATTCAAACAATAGATCAAGGAATCATAAAAACATTCAAAGCCTGTTATGTCAGGCATGTTTACATCTTTGCAATAAGGCACTAGATGAAAGAAAGCATACTAATTGCATTTTTGGAAGCAATTTAACATAAGGCACAGTATAGAAATGATTAAAGTTACATGGGAATAAGTGAATTCATCAACTGTTAATGTTTTCTGGCATCTGCTCCGGCCAATCAACAATTTTAAAGGATTTCCATCAAGTGAAAATGAAGCCACAGAAATTATACAAATTGCAAAAGCAATAGGCAGTGAAGGATTTTAATATATATAAGAATTAGTTGAGAATGATGTTTTTGAAATAAAAAATTAAGAACTGAATGATCTTATAACAGTAGCTAAACTGTGCAAGGAGTAGTAGAGAGAAAGATGAAGAGCCTTTAATGTACAAATTGTTAAAAAAGGTGCAGGAAATATCCGATTTTGTAATGCAGATTGACCTAAATGAAGAAAGAAGAAGACACTTCATGAGAGAAATTGAGAAACTGCACTCCTTACCACAACAAGTTTAATGAGTTGCATCAAGCATTGTCCCAAGCAAAAATCATCAGCTACTTAACAAAATAACTATCATGTACCTATTTATTAAGCAGTGCTAGAAATTCTTTCAAATACCATTTGTTTCATCTTTCCCTTTTAATTAGAATACTATTAATGTTTGTATTAATTATTCATGCTTTCTTAATCTGAAATATACCTAACCCCTTTTTTCTTAGAAACGCAATTTTGCCATATGTGCAGTGTGTAAATGACATAACCTTTGTGTTCGGCAAGAGTTTACTGTATACATATGCTTATACAGTTAACCTCTGAAAGATTACCACCCATGGTCCCATATATATTTCAGTGCAGGCAGTTAGTTGTCTGAAAGAAACAATGTTCAATACAGATATTGCCCTTGGAAATATTAAAAAATCATTTTTCAAGATTAGTTTGTATTTCTCAAATAATGACAAAGTGCATTAGAACTATATGTTTAAGAACAGGGATATAATCATGGGAACCTGGTTGTAATCATGTTACACATTTAGAAAATTACATGAACAGCTGTGCAGTTAGCTATTTTGGAGGAATTTGAACTGGATTGAACTACTAGTGGCTGTTTGTAAATAGAAAAATGTTCTTACTATTGAGTGATAACTACCACCTACATGTCTTTTGAAACACATAACAAAAACTAACTTTAACACATAACAAACTAACTTTAACACATAACAAAAACTAACTTTTACATGTGAACTACATGTTAGTTCATCTGCCTTACAGCGTAGACACACCAACATTGCATTAAAATGTTTCAGTTCTTCTAACATTTGTTAGTTGTGAAATATTTTGAAACGTTTTAAGCAGTATATTGAACAATATTCAAAATGTAATACCACGAAAGAAGCATCCAATTTTCTTCTGTCTGAAGAAGAGAGACCCGTGTGTAATTGCCCTTAAATTATGCCTGCCATTGGCAACAGCCTTGACCACCTAATAGGTGACAGTGCGATTGGGCTTAGTTCGGCCACCAATTTTGATGGCGAGTCCGAGGGTCTCCCACCCCTCTCCCCTTCCCCCAAACCACACGAGAGGACTTTCAGCTCGCTGCATATTTAGAGTGCCGTACTGACACTATATGTTAAGAAACATCCATGCCTTCTCCGGTATTCAAACCTGGGCATGGCAGTCAGCGACACTAACCACTATAACGGTTGGGCAGCTTTGCGTAATTTTGTTCACCTAAGTAAAAACCAAGCAGTTTGGCAACTTAATCCCTTACTTGAGATTTTTAAATATATTTTGAGAATTTACTTTGGTTTTCTTATTCTGATACAAGACCCCGCTCTCAAAAAAGAAACATTTCCTTTTAATAATTTCAAAGCAATATGTGTGAACATTATGATTACATGTATAGGACTTAATCCCTTACTTGGATATAAGAGTGATTTGTCATCATTAGCTTTTCTTCTGCAAAAGTAATAAAATTTCTTAATATATAATTTTTGATAGACTTGATTTAATATATTGACTTTTGATAGACTTGATTTAATATACTGACTTTTGATAGACTTGATTTAATGTATAATTTTCGATTGACTGACATCTAGAATTTTTCCAAGAAACTGAAGTAATCTGCAATGCCCTGGCTCAAACTCTGTACCTTTCAAATATGCATTAAGTGTGCTATTAGTTACACCTTAAAGGCATACATACTTCCCCTTTTAAAAGGCGACTGAGGATTAAGAGACCCAATCACCAAATCCTGGTGGTGATGAATTATGATTCACGTGAAATATTGTCAGCTCAGTTTCAAAAAGCCCAACACAGCTAACCAAGACCACAGGGTCCAATGACACATTTCAGCTATAAACTCTCTGTATATGGACAAGCTTGTTTCTTGGAAAAGTTTCTTCTAGCCTCATGTGCCATAATATATAATAACCCCATTATACTTGGGAATACTAGTCAAAAGGTAGTTGTCATAAAACCTTTCACCGTGTTGACAATTCTCATTTAATCTGGAAATATATACATAAACCCCATCTAACATGATCAACCACAATTCCAGGAAATTTTGATTTTCTGACTAGGTAGTTAATTTAATACTATTTTTTAGCCCAAAGGGCCTTAGCCCAGAAGGGCTATTAATTTCATTTTGGCATTTTGCATTGATTCACTTTTCAAGATGTTCCCACCAAATATTACAGCCCTGTATTATATTTAAAGAAATTAAATAATGAAGAATCTGCATAAGTGTATGCATGTTTCTCGCACTGTTATAAAACAAATATACCTACAGCTATCAAATTTTGAGTAGTATAATCCTCCACCGAATATGGAAATGCATCTAGAAGCCCTAATTTGGAATTGCCCTTTCATATTCTTTAAAACTCTAACAAATTTTTTATTAAGAAACTCAAAGATTTCAAAGTGAGGATTGGCAACACTATACGGGGCGAAACATTTATCTCCAGCACACGAGACTGTATATTGGAAATTCTAAAAATATGCTCATTTTAAAATTATTTTGCAATATTGCTGTTAAAGTGAATTTTATGGTTCAAGTGCGAAGAACACAGTATGTAATAAATAAAGGTAACACACAAATGTTAAAAAAACACCCTTTTGGGCGTTTCTGAAACTGTAAGAAATTTGAAAGCTTTAGGATTTCTTTCTTTTTTTTTTTTTTGGTTATTATTTAAATAGTTATTTACTAGAGAAAAGTACAGTTTCTTTTCCTGACAGAAATGTACAAATTTGCATAAAATGTTCTGATTGGTGCACTGATAAATTAAAAGGATACACAATGCTATTAAATATGTTGTTGTTGCTTACATTCACTTGTCTGACGAAGTCAGCTCAAGCCCACGAAATTCCTCATGGCAAGAGGCGCAAGATTGTGCCTGTCGTTGACAACAGCCTTGAGCACCTAACAGGTGACAGTGCGATTTGGCTCAGTTCCACCCGCAGTTTTGATGGAGAGCACCAGGGGGGGTCTAAGGGTCTCCCACCAAACCACACGAGAGGACTTTCAGCTTGCCACATATTTAGAGTGCCATCATGCCGCACCGACAGTATACATTTACAAACATCCATGCCTTTTCCGGGATTTGAACCCGAGCCCTTCGGCACAGCAGTCAGCGATGCTAACCACTATACCACTTGGGTGGCGCTATTAAATATAACATCATGTGATAACTGACGAGTTGAAATGTATGCTGCTGAAATATAAAACAGTAAATTCATAATGAA
>KK117937.1:48552-64844 GCA_000611955.2 Stegodyphus mimosarum | reverse complement strand
GCATTCATAAACTGATACAGCTTTGATTAAATAGAAAGAATAATAACTAGGGCATAACTGGTACTAACATTTTAAAAATGGTACAAATACTTAACAGTGTGATGTCCTATAAATTACTTCATGTACGCTAATACAACAAATTTACATACAAAAATATTATTTTTGAAACTCGACTTAAACAATCAGTGATTCAGCAACCGCCAAAATGCAGAAATAAGCAGTACCACATAACAATTAGGAATTTTAAACTTTCAGAAGGTATAATAACCTAATATAATGTGGAAAACTTGAGATTACAAAAGAAAATAAGATTAGACTATAAAATTATGTCATGTTTATATACACTTTGTTCACATTTGTCTCACACTCTTCTACGTTAACATCGACAAACAGTAAACAATCACTCCGCCTATAAATGACGTCATATTCAAGTCAAACATAATTGGCCAGCATCAGAAGAGTACAGCGCGGGGTCTAGCTTCTCGTTACCAGTATGGTCCCTGCCAAGCCTGAACCAATCTAAGAATAAACTCGGGCTCTAGTCCTGTGAAGTCAACTTATATATCCCCGTAGTTGATACTGCCGAAGTACAGATCCTAGCCAGTACTTCCCAGGAATTCTCCTGAATCCACCCCCGGGGGGTGCCACCACAGGGGGTCCGGACGCGAGGAAGAAAAAAACCTTGTCAGATAGTCACGGTTACCCATCGCAACCCAAGGGAGGGCGGAAGAGATTCAACACGAAGAATTCTCAGAGGTAAAAAGTCAGCCGATGCGGTATCCAAGTCGCTCCAGCAGATAACGAAGTTGAAAAGGAGAGTAAACGACTCGCAGGAAAGGAGTACCCCACAGGAAATCATGCGGAGGGCTGATTATCAAAATCCTCAATCTGCAACGATTTACCGGCAAAGGGAAGAAAAGGAAAGAATTCCCGGGAGAGAATGAAAGTTGCCCGAGGAGGAAAATTTGACTCCAAAACCTAAAGTGCCCCACTTGGGAGGCATTTTGCTACAAAAGAATGGAGGATTTCAGAAAGCAAAATTATAAATGAAAATTTTCTTTGTTTTTCTCATTTGTAAATAAAGTTCAATTTATATCATTTTGTTCAAAGTTGCTTTCCTCAAGTGAGAACAAGTGCTGCTAGAAGCAAGATTTTTGAGTTCGCGAGAAAGTATATTGTAAATATCTTTTAGTCAGAAAGATTTTAATTTACAATGAAAATTGTTGTAAAACTAAAAATTAAATTGTAGGAAAAGATTGTAAAGTATGTGTAGCAACTGTGCACCCTGTGATGTAAAATTAATCTAAAATTTTATATGTTAAATGTGAAAAATGTTTGTGCTGAAAGTAAATTTTACATGATTGTAAAAGTGCTTTAAAGTTTAAACTTTGTTTAAATGAAAGATTGGAGAGAAAATATAGAATGAATGTGTGTTTAAGTTAGGCTTTCCAACCACACAAAAGCTTAAAACACTTTCATGCATGTATCACACTAGGTGTAGTATTGATATTAAGGTGTCAGTTGAGGTCTGGTGTGTCTAGATTTAATTTTTGTTAGCCAGATGTTAGTTGGTAGTGTTGTCAACACAATACATACACGCTCATTTCGTTACAGTAAATAATTAATAAGTAAAATAAACCTTTTATATTAAGAAAATCTTGTATTTTTATCTCAAATTTACATAAAATCCAGGTGCCAAATGAGCCGCATGCACTTTTGTGAATACTTTATCTTTCTTTTTAAAATATCATTACTAAGAACGTTTTGGGAACAATTTAGCGTTTCCAAGTCTTTTCGGGAATTTAGAACTGTTTCAAAAATTAAGCCTTAAATTTATAATCTTGATGAACTTCGATTTAGCTTTGACTTATTTACTTTTTTTCCACAGAAAAACCTCATTTCGAGCCTTTCATGGAGAACATCTTTCTGTTGTCGTTCCTTCGATGGAAAAAATTTCATGTTCAGAAAGCATTTCAAGCTCTGTTTAATTTCTATTACCTTAAGGAGAAATATTCTGGTGTCTATTTTAACATGAAGCCTTCAAAACTGGTTCATGTACTGCAAATGAATCACTTGACCAACCAACCATTGAGAGACCCTGACGGTTGCAATGTGGGGATTCTGAGACTAGGTAAAATATCTTATTATAAAAGGTGTTATATAATGTTATTATATAATAGCTTATTTTCTTATTATATGTTTATAATTATGTTATGAAGAATAATCACACTTTTTAAAATTGCTGATAAGTAAAAAGAATCGTGATTTCTTGATCTTGTCTGCACATTAATACATAAGGATTCATTTCTTGCTCAATGCATTGTTGGTTACTTTTCCTACATTTATCTGATTTATATTGACACAAAATCTTGTTTATTCCGAATCTACTGATGGCTTTCAAGTCTTATAGTTGGAGGTTTTAAATCTGAAACTTTTGTTTTAAAAGGAAAATGTATTATTGGCTCCTGTTCTTATTCAGAAATGAATGCTTTTTCATTCTTAATTGAAAATAGCAGGTTATTACTATTCAACTATTTTTTGTGCACTTTAATTATTAAATTTACATTTTGGTGTAAATTTTAAGTATGTATATAACTGCTTTTGTGGCTTCTGTTTTGATTATTTCGAATTTATCATACGTATTGGTATGTATGATCATTGCAAAAATCAGAGAATTAGTTTTAGATTTAGCACTGCAAATCTACAAACATCATCATCTTGATGGAAATCTGCAGAAATATTGTTGTCAGTTCGCTTTAGCGTGAAAGACTAGCTATGAGTGCCTTTCTGTTCTTCTGATCAAGAGAGGTATAGATCAAAATTTTCCTGTTGATCTAGATTGCATCACAAGAGAAAAATTTTAAAACCACCCTAACGGTTATAAGGTATTTCTTCCGCCTTTTTCGCAAGCCTTTGGGGTATAGTGGTCAGCACGCTGGACGCGTGTTTCAGAGGTCCGTGGTTCGAGTCCCGGCGAAGACGTTGCTCATTTTTTCATCTCTCCTACTTTCAAAAAATACCTAATGTCTCTACACAGTATTTGAAGAAGCAGCTTGCACAGCGCAAGACTACCCGAAACATAACAAAAAGAATCGAATAAATCTGCGACATTTATGATTTAAGTTTCACTAACAGTTAGTTGTATGTTAATTTCTTTTCTTTATGCTTTGCTTTATTACGTTGTGGGGTTTTACTTATTTAATTCCAAAGTTGAGACTTAGAACCCCTCGAACACTAACAAGCGAATAATCTCTTAAGTCTGTGAACAAAACACAAAATAATAAAGGTTAATTAACTTAAGACTTACGAAGGGTTAATTGCGCTTTTTGTTTTCAGAATAAATACAATCAGTTCCTACTTGGAACTTACACAAAGCCTCCACTTGGACTTGAACTTAAATAACTATCAAATTAAACTAAACAACTAGCTTAACAAAGCTATCTGACAAGTGTAGCCGAAGCTATCAGAAATCTAAGTAGTTGGCCCCTAAATATTAATTTAATCGGAGAAGTCAAGCAAGGGCCTAAAGTATGCCCGAGCGTAGTAGCTAAGAGAGAACGTAGCCAAAAGGCAAACGCGCGCTAGTCAGCAAATCAGACTCTCTCTCTAGAAGACGGTGAAGCATCGACGCAAATAGTACTCTTATTCATTTGCATTAACTGCGTTTCTGAATTTACATTCTGGCAGGAAATGATAAGCTGAAATTGGAATAAGATAGGAAAGAGATAAAACTTAAAATAACTGTTAATAAACTTAGGATAAACCTTACAACGTATTCGCTTAGACCAGAGGATTGTGTAAAATGTTTGGTAAGCGGCGTATATTCAAACAAGGATGTAATCTTAGCCAGCATTCTAAAACTAACTCTCACCGTCCTACTTCTGCTTTGTTGTCAGGAATGTATGTATTTTTCTTGCACTGTGATAAAACAACGGTACTTAGAGCCATCAAATTTTGAATAACGTAATCTTCCACCGAATATGAGCATCTGGAAGATCTAATTTGGAATCTGATTTATAACCGATTTCATATTTTGTAACACTTAAAGAATTTTTTATTAACAAACTCAACGATTTCAAAGCGAACAATGGCAACACTGTATGGGGAAAAAAACATGTTTATCTCCAACGCTTGAGAATGTGTATCAGAAATTCTAAAGATATGCTCATTTTAAAATTATTTTACGATTTTGCTGTTGAATTGAATTTTATGGTTTAAATGCAAAAGACATGATAAACGCCCCTTTGGGCTTAATGTAAAATCTGAAAGCTTTCAGATTTTCCTGTTTTATCAATGATATTTAACATTGTTTTATTTTGTTATTATTATTATTATTATTTCCCTTCCGACCGAAAGATGTTGAAAATTCGATTAGGGTTTTGTTGGAATTATAATCTAGTTAATAACTGTAGCTAGGAAGGGAATTGCTACATATTCTAGTCGACGAAAAGTCGAAATATTTGTTAGCTCAAAATGGGATATTAGTCTCGAAACGGCGTTTTGCTTTAAATCACTGAAAACAACGTATGACTTTTCAAATTGTTGCCACCACATTTTATCGCTCTGTGTTATATTTAGTGAAATTAGATAATGAAGAATCTGCATGAATGTATGCGTGTTTCTAGCACTGTGAAAAAGCAACTTGCCTAGAGCCATCCAGTTTTGAATAATTCGGAAATATTATTCTAAAACTTTCCATTACTTACTACTCATTAACAAGGCGCGGCAGTGAGTGACTTAACGGGCTCATAAATTTGACTTGGAAGAAATTATAGCCAAACTTGGTTGCAGAGAAAGACTTAAAGCGTTTTGACAGTTAGAGCTTTATAGTTGCCTATGCTTTTGAGTGAAACTGAAGTCCACTGAGTCTTAAGTAAAGTTGACTGATGCTTGGAGATAAAGAAAAGATAAAAGAAAGTGTCTCTTAAAGATATCTACTTGAGACTTTGTGAAAAATAATTTCTCATGCAAACAGTAACACCCTTTGCATGTTTTTTCACTTCCAGTCTCAGTCATCATCTAGGCTCCTTCGTACAAGGTAGAGTAAAACTTAATGAAATGTTCGTCTGTTTTATCTATTTAATACTGTTATCAGGACTGGGTATTCTGTGTGTGTTCTTTGAGAACATTGTGAAATATTTACCAGGGTGTTTCTTCTCAAGTTTTCAGTCCTGAACTGGAACAGTGAGCTGATGAAACGTAAGCTTTGTTCTGATGTAACTGCTGTGCTGGATAATAACTGCACGTGAAGGGATTTAAAATCCTTTTTTATTAAATCACTATTAATTACACACTTCCCAACTCGGGAGAGATACAGAAAGTAAAAGACCACACTTGGGTCGAACTTAACAATCAAATAAATTTAAAACTAAACCTAAAATAGAAATTAAATCAAAGTTTGCTCACAGAGCGATTCGTGGAGATTGGCCTCTACCTAAAAGGGTGCCTAGCAAGATATACTAATACTAACGCACTTCAAATTGTTTTACAATGCAATCACGTAGTAAGCACTATGGCTTATAAATTTAAACTGCTAGCTGGTCAGGCGAACGTTGAGCAGAGTGACCGTGGTCTGAGACTAAGCTCTCTCACCCTAAGAGGTTGCTACCTCTGACTTAAATACTACTTCGCTGTACTTCGAAATTAGCATAAGCTGAAACTGCGCGCTTCTTCTGACAGGAAGTTGAAACAGAGAGGAGATAGAAAGATTTAAATTAAAATAAAACTTGGTTAGTTTAACTAAAACCTTACACTGTGTTTATCTTTTTTGTTTGACATTTAATAAACTTCTTTAGTTTTGATAATTTTTAATATTTTTTTATACTTTTGTGCACGAAGTGTTGTTGTACACATAAAAAACAATAGTATGTGGTCCTGGAACGAATTTCTCTATTTTGCATTAATTCCAGGGTGGGAGATTGCTTTCAGTTTAGGAACATTTCGGTTGACGAAGGGCTTTGAAGAACAAATTAAATTCGTGAACAGAGGTTTCAGTGTACTAGCTTCCTTTTTTGAAAGGTAATGAAACTTTCCGATTTCTTAATGATCATGAAATATTTCCTACTAAACATATTTTATTATTTCTAGGCTACCACGATCTCAAAATCGCAACACCTGAGGAGTTATATGCTACAATTATGTGTTTGTGGTTGGCGGTAATTGATATGGAAGCTTTCCAAATTAGTGGCGCCGTTTTGATAAGCGACTGGAAAAATCTATCATTCGAGTTGTTTCAAGTACTAACGAATCCGCGCCGAATCTACTTTGCTATTCGAGTTTTGGTAAGTATATTTCAAAACAAATTAATCTGAGAAATTGATTTTAGACGCATTAGTGAACTGAAAGTCTTTCGCATAACGTAATTGAATTTAATGAATTAGAAAGCCCAAAGCAAGCTCTAATGGTATTTTTCTCTACAAGAAATAAGCGTCCACCAGGGCCGAGCAGTAAAGTCAAATCGCTGAGCAATGATAGTTCGGTTAGAGGTTCGAATCCTGCAAATGGGCTGGCTGCACGGGCGTTTTCGTGGTTTTCCCCATGTGTAATCTGCATACAAGATAGTTTCTCTTAAAATATTTTCCACAAAGACATCCCTGCCTTTAGGCAGATAGCCCTCGGCTATCTGCCTAAAGGCTAACAGTTGGCTTTCCAATGCCATACTCCTCGCATAAGTTTGAGATGGATATACCTTTATCCATTTTCTGTAGCAATTCTCCTTTTTGTTTAATGGACATAAAAACATGCTTTCGCTTTGTAGATCCTTTTGCAGCTCCAGAATTAGAAATTCTTTCGACATAATCGAAAATTCAAACTTTAATTTTAATGAAATTGCTGTAAAAATAACAGCCTGCAAGAAATAATCAGCTGGATCAAATCAGAAAGTTAAGAAACAAAGCAAATTGTTCTATTAACTGAAATTCCTTGAGATCAGTGACATATACTTTTAGCTTAGCTTAATAAGGTTCGCTATACATTATTGGTTAGGTATCATGAAATCGGCGACGAAAGACAAGTTCTTCCGCTAAATATCTTGCCGCCTAATGGAGTCTCTGGTGGTCCTAAATTCTGCTACCTAGTGCCTCCCTAAGTTCTAAATTTTTGCCGCCTCTAAATATTGAGTCTCAGTGCTTTCCCTAAATTCTAAAAATTTTGTCCTCTTGTAAATTTGCTGCTCGCTGCTTCTCTAAATTCCAAAAATTTTGTCGTTCCTAAATTCTGTCGCCCGTTCTGGATTCATGTGAATAACAAATCGGTTATTCTTAATTTAAAAAGCAGTAAATATAATCTGTTGGTCTATGAGTATCATTAACAAAAACTGTTTTTAGTATAAGGAAAGAAATTTTTCTTAAATTTGTCCTCGTCAACATTTCTTTGCGTATTTAACTTAAATCTGTAATGATCGCTAAGCGTGATGTTAAAATAAAAGGTTACCATACTTCTTGCTATTCAGTTACCAACATAAAAAAAATTATTTAGGCATCGCTGCATGAGTCATTACTCAACTTATCATGTGTTGATAAACATGCGGTGATGAAAGCAAAATATAATAACGATTCGCCAGGTTAGCGTCAGAGATATAAAATGTTAGTAGCGTAAAATCAACGATGTTTCTATGTAGAAAGTTTCCGTTTGAGATCTGACAAGCAGATACGCAGCCAAATTATTTTTCACACAAATTTATGCTAAAGTGATTGTTTCTTGAATAACGGGGTGTTTTATCTAGTGACGAAGTGTCTCCACATGTTTTATTATGGGGAAAAAAATTAAATACGCGTAAAGCGTACAATATTTTTTAAAAGGTTGTTGGTGGCTTTGAGATCCGGATTTTAGATTATTCCGGACACTAGACGTCCGGATTTCGGACTTTGTGCTGTGTAATCATATTTAGTATTTTCGCGCATTAAGCTGCTGAAAAAAGAATATATATGTAAATGTTTAAGTTCATTTCATTAGGTTAGATTATTTGAATAAAGTAAGACTGATCATTTAACCTGCTACCTTTCGGCAAAAGCAGGGATTAATGGATCTTTTTGCTTTTAATTTTACAACCATCATACTGTACTCGACCTCTTAAGGAAGATTTGCCGACCTCACCAGCAAACTCCTTTATTATAAACTAAAATTATAATACATAAATTATAAAATAATATACAATCTTCTTGATTATGTAATTTACAATTTTCTTATAAACAATATTACAAATAACAAAATAAATATCATATATTTTTCAATTTTCATACTATATAACATAACTTACAAAGATTTTCAATACTAGTAATAATTTTTATACAATTTCTATAATTATAAATTTTACAGAGACTGAAATATTTCATTTTCCAATTCAGTTATAGTTCTCATTATTTGTGAGAGCGCCTTTCTTAATTTTTCGTTGTGGAATATCTTTACTAAATCACTTTCATCTTTCAATTTTGGTAATATCTTTATCCATTTTCCTTTTAGACATGAACATTTCAAAACATGTTCAACGTCAGCATTTAATTCACCACAAGGACACTTTAATGCTTTAATATTAAATCTATTATAGTATGAAGGAACATGTGCATGATTCGTTAAAAATTGGGCTAAAAACCCATTACTTATACATCTCTTATTATTTACTTTCTTAAAATATCTGAATGTATATCTTCCTTTTGAATCATTCTCCCAAAAATTCTGCCATTTTGTTTTTATTTGATCATTTATTATATTCTTAAAAGAAACTATTGAGGTAGGAAGAATAACATCTATTAAAGTTTTCTTTGTTGCTTTTTTAGCATAAGTATCTGCTAATTCATTACCTTCATATCCTATATGCCCACGAATCCAATGAAGAAGAACTCTTCTTTTCTTTAAATTTTCCAATAAAACTTCATGGGTATCAAAAACCAATTTAGTATTAGAATTTCCAGAAGCTACTGCTTGAATAGCGCTTTGACTATCTGAAAAAATGTTTAGAACTTCTATGGAATCTTTCCCCAATGTCCACTCTAAAGATTTTTGAATTGCAAGCGCCTCTGATTGAAAAACTGTTGCATTATCACTTAAACGATACATCTGTATAGTACTGAAATTCCCATTGGAGAATGCCACAAAAGAACATCCAACTTTTCCATCTATTTTTGAGCCATCTGTAAAAATCTCATGGCCTTCATTACTTGGTAGCATCTTATCCCAATAATAGTCAGTTATTAATGCAGGATGAACATCTTGAGCCAATATTGGAATTTCTAAATTAAGATTATCTACCTGCATATCAAAATAATCAATAAAATTACGATTATTTCTCAAATTAAATATAATTGTTTCTTTTTGAGCTATCAAATAGATAGGCTCACAACCACTTAAAATACTAAATAGACAAGCATTAGAAACTGTACGAAAACATTTGGTTATACTCAACATTGCCAAACGTTGAATTTGTATTAACAAATTATTTATTCTAACATTGTTTTTATACCAAGCTGCACAAGCATAATAAGTATCTTCCTTTCAATTCTCCTTTATTGAAAATTTTCTTTACTTCTCCACTCAGTCCTTTTATTGCATAAAGTTTATTCAAAATGCTTGAGCATTCAACTTTCATCTTTTTCAAATGAGGAATAAAAGTTAGTTGATCGTCAATTAAAATTCCCAAATATTTTAATTCACGGACACTTTTCAATGAGTGCCCTTCAATTCGACCTCTCGGAAGGGTGATCATTTTTCCCTTCTTAGCGATCTCCATAATTGCACATTTCTTAAAATCAAACTTTAATTTAACTTTTTTAGACCATTTATTGATAAGATCTAAAGTATGGTCTATATCAGCATCAATTGTATGTCTGCCACTTGCCGAGACTGTAATAATTATATCATCCGCATATGCTTGTACAGCCACATTTTCCTTAAATGCCAAATCAAACATAGAGTCACACAACACGTTCCAAAGAAGAGGCCCAGAATTCGAACCTTGTGGGCAACCTTTGCCATAAAATCTCTGAAATTATATTTCCATCTTGGAAAGAGACAGATCGCTCATTTAAGTAATCAACAAAAAGATTAAATAAATTATTAGGACATTTAAACTTTTTTAAGTGGGACAAAACGTAAGGCCACCATACACTATTGAAAGCACTTTTCACATCCAACGTAACTAATGCTGTATGTCTATTTAAATTTCTATTATCTTTAATTTTATTGAGCAAATCACTAATAGCTAAAGTTGTACTTTTTCCTTGCACAAACCCATATTGTGCTTGATTCAAACTTTTTGTTTTATTCAAATAAAACCACAGTCTATTTGTCATTAGTTTATCAAGAATTTTACCAAGAACTGGCAGCAGGCAAATCGGCCTGTATGAAGAAGGATCTCTCTTATTTTTACCTTCTTTATTAAATAAAACCAAAGATGCACTTTTCCATATTTTTGGAAAGATACCAAATTTTAAACAATTATTGAAAATTTTACATATAAAAGCAGAATTTACTCTCATGACTTCTTCAAGAACATCTAAACACAAGCCATCATTGTCTGGAACCTTCCTTTTTTTCATAGTCTGCATTACATTCTTAATTTCTTCTTCAGTAAAGTCTAACTAATTTTCATAACTCATACAATTAAGACGAATCTCTTTTTGAAAATCTGATTAATTGTCATCTATAATATCATCCGGAAAATGGAATTGAATCATATAATCCAGAGTTTCTTTAATCGAAGAAGTAAATGAACCATCACTCTTTTCTAATTGACTTATAGTCAATACATTTTTAAATTTACCCATAGTAATTTTGTATGGGATACCAAAAGGTTGTTCTAAGTTTGTTTGAGAACATAGTTCATTCCAAGATTGGTTCTTAGCATTATTAATTTCCTTCTTATAAGTACCTCTTATTTTCTTATAAACGTCTTCCAAGAACAATCTATCTTCTTGATTGGAGGCTCTTACAAATCGCCTTCTTGAAATTCATAACTTGGATCTCAAAAGATCCAATTTCTTTGTCCACCAAATTGTTGTGTTTCTATTTCCCTTAAGATTTTTCTTAATTCTATTAATTTCACAAATAGATATTACATCATCTGTAAACTTCTCCACTATCTCTTCTAAATTCCCATCATTTACGAATAGATTTTCAGAATTTTTTGAAAGAGCCAAAATATCTCTCTTAAAATCAAGCCAATTAAGATTTTTAATAGAATACCTTTTTCTTAACAGAAGATAATTATCTTCTACTCCAATATCTATTTCAATATAATTGTGGTCACTACAGGACACATCTGTGATAACTTTCCAATCTATTGAAAGGGAGGAATGTGCCAAAGTAAGATCGATCCAAGATGATTCCCTTGCTCCTTCAAAAATTGGAAGAGAATCAGGATTGTTCAAAATACATATTCCTTTTTCATTAACAAATTCCAAAATTTGTTTTCCTCTCAAATCTTCCTCCTGATTTCCCCAGACTTCGCTTTTAGCATTGAAGTCTGCTCCAATTAAAATCTTCAAATTGGAAACTTTACTTAACTCTCCCCAGCCAAAGGGATATCATTTTTCGAAAGTATTGCCTACACAAAGAAGAGAACCCCTTTATATTTTTATTTATATGATAGGGTTCTTGTATCAATGCAAAAGAATAATTTTGTTCTAAAGATCTTTGTTGAAGCTGAGACACCGCAACCCTTGCATGATGCAAGTTAATTTGAACTCCTCTTAATTTCTTTTGAGAACTAAGACCCATAATTAGTTCTTCTGATTAATAAATCATATTGTCTTTTCAAGCAAGAAAAATTTTTATCTAAACTAAAGTGTCTCACATCCAATCCAAGCTTATATTTGCTATTTGCTATTTCACAATTTATGCACACTGGACTATTTTTACAGTCCCAGTGGCTATGTCCTTTCTGGGCACACTTTGCACATATTTGGTCTTTAGTACATTTTTTGTGAAAATGTCCAAATTCTTGACATTTATAACATCTCACTATATTCAAATATTCCCGGACATTTATACGGAACCATTTAAAATTGATTTTTCCTTGATTTACAGTAAGTTTAAATTTTTGGGGTTGAATTTCAGCAACCCAATGAACTTTGTTATTTTTTCCTTTTATTTGAAATAGTGGATTAAAACCACCATCTTCAAATATAATATTTTGTCTAATTACTGCTTCTTCTAATTCGTCCTTTCCAATTTCAGAATCCAAATTATAAAGAATAATCTTAGGATTTTTCTTTTTCGGAGCTTTAACTTCTAAATCCTCTTTTAACAATAAATTCGTCTTTATCTCCTCTTCGAGTTTATCAATTTCTTCATTATTTAAACATTCAATAACAAGGCCACCATTATTAATTTTTTTTTACGTTTCTGATCCCTATTTTTAATTTTGCGGGATCTATAGTTTCAAAAATTTTCATTTTTACTTCTTCAGATGATACACCCTTGACTTTAGGATATATCAATGTAACATGTTCATCCTTTTTCTTTATTTTTTCCTTTTTAGGAATAATTCTTTTATCTGCCCTTTGTTCTTTAATAATATCTGCAAACGACTTTTCCAATACTTGTGGTTTTTGCATCACTTCCAACCTCCCCTTGAGGTTTTCTATTTCCAACGCTTGTAAAATAATAAAATTATATAATTTTGGTCCATTTTGAATCAGATTCAATCGGGACCCTGAGGTTTCCTCGATTGAACTTTGGGTTGGGAGGAGGAGCCCTCAGACCACGTCAGGGTACCAAACCCTGAGAAGTTCTTCTATTGGCTTTAATTCAAAATTAGAAACTTTCTCAAAAATTCGCTTTTTCCAATATTTCACTCTTATTCACAGACTATTTTGCCAATACTTCCCCTGAGGGTTGAATAAAGTAAAGCTGCGAGAGCTATCTAACTGAGAAATGGACGCCTTCGTGGAGTACATTCTCAGAGAAACTGGCTGGTATGCATGCTAAGCATGGCAAAAACACGAAAACGCGCCCTTTCGCCTGCGCTCGAACATAAACCTGTGTGAAGAATTAATATTCAGAGTTTCTTAACCACTCGACAGCTGGTGGTGCTTTAAGTAAATTAATTCATAAACTACTGTTATGTACTTCTGTGCTATAATGTGTTTACTTATTTATTTGTTTAAATTTTTGCATTTAAGATTAGTTGGTACTTACGTACTATGACGACTACCTTGGCGACATTTGGAGATAAAAATCTTCATTGGCATTTTTTAGTTTATGTTTATAAATTAAATAAAAGAACTTCATCAAAGCAAATTAATTTAAATTCTTTTAAAAATGAAAGCCCCAATTATAAAAGAACAAAAACTTAAAATACTAAAATCCCGAATATATATATATATATGTATACATATAAAAAATGATATACCAAATACGAATAGAAAAAATTAATCTTTTTTATTTTTACTACTGTAAATGATAATTAACAATTATTAAACTTATTTCTGAATAAGCTTCAGTGAAAGTTACATAAATGAATTATATTTTTGATACATAATATGCGTACAAATTTTTAAAAAATTGAGAGGCATTTAGTGTTAACTTTAAATAACAGATGGCAGCACAATATAGTTAACTTACTTAAAACTGGTTAAAAGAAAATATTGACGTTAATGATAAGGAAAATGGCGGGAAATAGCTTTCAAAATAGCATCAAAAGGCTTTTCTTCCTTATTCCGCCAAATAAATTCAGCTAAATAGGTATCCAAATGATGGCGGCTTGTCCCACGTTGTCGCTTGTTCCTCCATTTTGCGGAACCCCACATCCTTTCAACATGTTGCGTATGAGTCTGTGTAGATGGGTCAACAAAATTGTATCGATGATTCACCTTAAAATGTTCAAAACCGGCAGCAATGAGCTCTTCTGTTTGATATCCAGGCCAGGAATCTGACATTATTGTTGAGCCTTCAGCAATATTATTTTGGATTTCATGCATTAATGTTGTCGCTTTCCGGTCTGGAACTCTGACTAGAAATGTTTCTTTTGTTTCTCGGCAAATTCCACCGAAGACCCACTGTTGTGGCATGATACGACCTTGATTATTCTTTCGACGCGTAAAAAGGCTTTCGTCAATTTCGACAATCATTCCGGGCCCTCCAATTTTAATCTTTCGATTATCCTCCAAATCCTTCACACACACTTCACGCATATAATTATTCCAGTCAATAACCGTCTTATCGGATAAATCCAACTGATGTTTGCACCATTTAATGGACGACTGTTCATATGCCCAAAAGTAAATAAATCTTAAAGCTTTTAAAAATTCAATACGACTGTTTTCAAACCACGTACCAGTTCGGACACCAAACTTTTGTTGACAATTTTTGACATTGCATTTCTAATGAAATCCTGAATTATAAAATTTCATATGATGGCCGTTTTTGCAAATGCGTTCTTTAGGTAAAATTCCAGCCTCTCTGAAGAAGTCTATCGCTTCTTCCTCATTTGAAGGAAGTTGAAAAATGTTGATATCCATTCGGAAAAAATAATCGCAAAAAGTTTCACGTGTTTCACCTAAACGTAATAATCGGCGTAAATGTAGCAAAAAAGCTGTGGTAATAGCAAATGCGGGACTAGTGCGAGATAATACTCTTTATTTCAGCGCCCTCTATAACCTATATTAGGGTTAACCTTTTTCTATAGCCGCCCAACCGGTATAGTGGTTAGCGTCGCCGACTGCCGTGCCGAAGGGCTCAGGTTCAAATCCCGCTTATAACCAATGTTAGGCTTAACCTCTATAACATACAAAGGTCGCCGGATTTGGCGAGATATCTAGGTAGTCGTCATAATACGTAAGTACCGATTAGTTTTAGGGTTATTTAGTTTGTAACTGAATATGTTACAACATGTTTTATATATAAAGATTTGTTTTTTGTATAGAATTTTAGATTTCTAAATTCCGAATCCAACACCATTTAAATTGTAAACGGAGATCGGACATAAAACCCCTATCACATCTAGCGACGCGCGCGCTAGGCTTCACATTTCCGAGAAACGAGATTCTAGTAGCGCTTTAGTAGCACACGGAGTTTTCCAAGAAATGTTCCATTCCAGGAAAGGAAATTCCGGGGAAGCGATGTCCCGGCTACGAGGAACATTTCGAAACTTTTCTGGAACTGTTTCGTTTGCAGATCAAGGATCAAGGAAGTGCAAGTTACGGAGTTCATAGGCAATTACGCCTTTACCTCCACATCATTAAAGAAATTTAGATCATCAAAAGAGGGGTTTGTCAAATGGGGTAAAAATTTTGATAAGCCGAATGACTTAGAATAAGTGCCTTCACACTGAGACAAAAAAAAGGTAAAAACTCAGAAGGTCTTAATTTTGTGCCGAAATAAGGGCACAAAAATAATAATTTAGATAGGGGCATTCATCATAAATTTTGACCAGATAAATAAAAGTTTCCTTGAACCTTGATAATCGCGTTTTGCATACGTCAGGAGCGAAGAATACGTAGGGGAGAGATCAAAAGATTCTTTCCGATACGCGTTCTTCAGAGAAAAAATGAGCAACGCCTTCGCCGGGACTCGAACTACGGACCTCTGGAATACGCGTTCAGCGTGCTGACCACTATACCACAGATCAACCAATCAGACGAAATTTCTGCTTCTGAAGGATCATGGGTAATTTTTAATTTGGCGTGAAATTCTGGACGGTGGAAACTGAAGCCGATTTAATCGAAGAAATAAGGAGCAAACCATATATCGCTGTTTTGTTGTAGTATAATTGTCTAAGTCATTTGAAAAATGTTTATATATTCATGAAATTAATAATCGTGGAAATTTCACAGTAAACAGTATTTCATGATGTGTTTGTACTTTTGTAGATTTGTTTATAAATTATTCGTCGCTAAAAGTTGGCCAAATTGTCGTATTTCGTGTTGACCGTGTGAAAAGAAATGCTATCATTTTTAAATAACAGAATTTTTTTATTAAATATAAGGTGAATATTTTTAAATCTATTTGTTTAAGCGCGACTTTACTTTTCTGCTAATTACTTATCTTTAAAATTGTTTAGTACATAATCAGCGACATACTGTAAGCAATATAAAAGGTGTGTAAAAGAGTAAAGCATAGCTTATGTAATAATCAGAATACACATTAAATTTGTATGCTATTATTTTCATGTTATTAATGAAATACTTTTTATGTTATAAATACATTAAGAACTATATTGTTGTGGTTTATTCTGTTTGAAAAAGCCTTTAAAAAAACATCCTACCAATTTAACCCCAGCAGAGCCGAGACATGGCAGCACTTGATTACATGAGTACAAATATTCTCTTCTAAGTTCGTCATAAGCGGCAGTCAAT